>SNQJ01S0000016.1:42990-60541 GCA_010110895.2 Picea sitchensis | reverse complement strand
CCAGGAGAGATGATGGTCACTTTTCCAGAGGGAGATGTCCCAAAGAGTCTTACGATTGTTGGCTGAGAGCCATTCCCCAATATGCATAATGTCCCGGACTCCTATGAGTGGAGGATCGCCGAGAATGGAATCCTCCATGATACAAATTTTAGCTCCGTTTCCCAGGATCCAAGTGAGATTTGACTGGAAGAAGGCGAGAGCTCTAAGGCAAAGGAAGAAAATTGGGGACCCTTTCGTTCCTTTGGGAGGCCTCTCTAGACAGCAGTCTCGGTCTCCTCGGAAGTATTTTTTCCTGAGGATTTTCTTGGTCCAGGTTCGTTTTCCAGTGATCATTCGCCAAAGCAGCTTGCCTCCCATAGCTAGATTATGAACAACCACATCTTGTATGTTCAGTCCCCCTTCCAGCTTGGAATGCTTGACCTTGGTCCAGTTAATCAGATGGAGTTTTCTCGTGCAATTCTTGCCTCCTTCCCACAGGAATCTTCGCAGCATAACATCAATTTTGTTTGTGATTGTTTTGGGAGAAAGCAGGACCGAGCACTAGTAGATAGGGAGGCTTGAAAGGACTGAATTCATAAGCACAAATTTGCCTGCTCTGGTTAGCCAATTGGCTCCCCATGCTTGGATTTTGTGTTTGAGCTTATCCACCAAAGGCAGCCAATGTGCCACCATTTCCCAGCCTTTGAAAATCGGTATCCCGAGGTAGATGAATTTATCCCAAACTGAAAGGCCTTCCATATCGAGAATGCGTCCTATTTGCTGCAGTTCCTGCAGGGTACAATTCCAGCCGTAGACCTTGCACTTGTTATTGTTAATTTCGCTGCCAGAGCAACGTTTATAGAGGTCGAGTTCAGACTTGAAGCTCCAGGCTGTTTTAATGCTGGCCGCTCCCAGAAGAATAGTATCATCTGCAAACTGAGCGTGGCTTACTTCGTTGGTGGAAGGGGTGATTCTGATTCCAGGAAGGGATTTATTTGTGAGGTAGCTCTTCAGCTGAAAACTCAGTACAACGGCTTGAATAACATAGAGCATAGGGGACAGAGGACAACCTTGTCTGAGCCCCCTAGAGGCTTGGAAGAACTTGGCAGTGCGGCCACTAATCAAGAGAGCGATCCAAGGAGCAGAAATGCATGCCTTTATCCACCCCATAAACTTTTGAGTGAACCCAAATTTCCTCATTATTGTAAACAAGAAATCATGACGAACCCGATCAAAGGCGTTGGCAAGATCCAACTTGACTGCCATTCCTTTCTCTTTTTTTTTACAGCTTGTGTGAATGGCTTCCTGGACTAGAATTATATTATCAAGGATTTGTCTCCCACGAACGAAACCTCCCCGATTTTCTGGGATCAGCTTCGGAAGAATTTTCTTGAGCCTGTTTGCTATTATCTTTGTTATAATTTTATACTCGGTGTTGCACAGAGATATCGGTCTGAACCTGTTAAAGGTCTTTGCCCCTTTCTCTTTTGGGAGGAGGGCGAGAAACGACGAATTGGTGCTTCCTCCCAATTTGTTGCAGTCCTGAGATTTCCTGACCATCTTGCATAAATCTTTGTTTATGATATCCCAACACTGAGTGTAAAAACGAACCGTGTATCCATCTGGCCCCGGGGCCTTGTCCGGATGCATACTGAAGACAACTTGTTTAATTTCCTTTTCACTGATCGGTCTGTTCAGCACCTTATTCTCATCTCCAGTTAGCAGATTTGGCACCTCTGAAATCGGATAATCGAGCGGGTCCAAGTCCTCCGTTGTTGTATCCGAATAAAGATTTTTGAAATGGTTGTGGGCGGCTTCCTTTATGCTGTGGGCGTCTCTGTATACCTGCCCCTGCCAGTGAATTTCCTCTATGGAGTTGTAATTTATCCTTGATTGAGTGTGCTTGTGAAAGAATGCAGTATTCTTATCGCCGTCCTGTAGCCATAGTGCCCTGGACTTCATCCTCCAATAAATCTCTTCTTCTCTGCATCTTTTATGTAGCTTACTTTGAATATCAGCTTCCTGTTTAAGAAGAGTTTGGGTGATAGTGACCTCTTCCATAGCCTGTTGATGGAGTTCCAAATTTCCTGATCTTGTCTCCTTTCCTCCAGGGGAGAGGCTATATTTTTGGCCCACAGCTTAAGAGTGGCTTTGAGGCGTCTGAGTTTTTCCTCCCACACAAAGAAGGGAGACCCAGAGACAAGGGTTTTCCAAGAGAGATGAACCAGATTGAGGAAGTCACTTTGTGCTGGCCAAAGAGGGGAGAACTTGAACGGGATGGGGCCTAGAGAAGCGCTTGGGCGAAGAGACAGGGAAATGGGTTTATGATCAGAAGTGTAGTGAGGAAGAAATTTAGAGGAGGCACTCAGTCCAATTGTGAGGAAGGAAGATTGAATGAGAAACCGATCAAGCCTGGCGGCTATATGGCCAGGGCCTACTCGTTTGTTTGACCAAGTGAATTTTCCATTAGAAGGAGGGATATCCTCCAGCTCCCAATCTGCCATCAAATATTCCACCCATTCTCTAGAAGGGTCCCGGATAATAGAACCCCCCTTCTTCTGTGATAGCGATAGGGTGACGTTTAAGTCCCCTGCCACTACTAAATTCTCGGTATTGTGACTGTTAAGAAGCAGATGTAAAGAATCCCAGCATTCTTTCTTTTCATTGAGTAAGATGGGAACATACAAATTAAAGAGGCTTACCTGGTGACCGGATCCTTTGTGGTTCAGTTTAGTGAAAAGCCAATGAGTAGTGGCGATTTCTTCTATGAGCTCCAGCTTGGTCGAATCCCAGAAGGTTGCTAGCCCCCCGGAGGCTCCTCTGGCGCTGACTGCCTTTCCTGGGCCTTTCTTCTAGAATGAGGGACTTATCTTTAGGAGGTCAGCCTCCTCCATCTTCGTCTCCTGGATAAGCAGGACTTCTGGTCGTTCAAGCCTTACTATGTCCCGCATGGCTTCTTCTTTTATTTTACTTCCTAGTCCTCTGCAATTCCAGGAGACGTATTGCATTATTTACTTGGAGGGGGAGGGAGTCCACCTTTCGGTGTTTTCCCCGACTTCGCTCATGATTTGGTGTGCGGCATCTCGTGGAGAGTGTACTGGGTACCTAGGGCCACTTCCTTATTATCTTGCTCTTCTCTTCTTTTCTTTTCAGACTTTCTACCTCTCTTTGGCTGCTCCGGAGTGCCTTTTGGGCTGCTAGCTTCTTCGACTTCCTCATCCGGTATCTCTGTGTCCGCATTCGAATTCAGACTGATATACTCGTTGTTCTGATTGGGTATCTTGGCAGGTGAATTTGGAACCGATGGAACCGAGGGAGGGTTTTCATTTCCGTTTGTTTCTGCAGGGGTAGAGTGGGGTTGTGGGCCTTCTGGCGCATTGTGGGAGGGTTGACCGTTTTTAAGAGGTTCCTGAGTCCGTTTGTCCTTGCCTCTGGCATTATACAAATTTTTCCCTCTTTTAACTTTCTGCCATCCTTCTGAATCCTCTTTCCCATTGGATTGGATTTTGGGACAATTCCTTTGAAAGTGTCCATGCTCCTGACAGTTTCTACATTTGAAGGGCAAATGCTCGTAATCGAGTTTCTGGAAATGGGTCCACGTTCCAATCGAGAGCTTGACTACTTCAGGAAGACCTGCTTCCAGGTCAACTTCCACGCATATTCTGGCACAACTATACTGCCCGCGATTGTCAGCTCTGTCTATGTACCTGCCCACTCCATTCCCTATCCTTTGCAGAGATTCTGAGTCCCAGCAGTGCATCGGAAGATTAGGTAATCTGACCCACACCGACACTTCTTTAGGCGTATCCACCATGGGGTCAAAGTCCGGAGTCCATTTGTTCAGGTAAAGACCCTGCGAGCCCATAAAATAGGGGCCGTTCCTGAAAATTAGGTATCGATCCTCTTCAGAAATAAATTCAAACACGAAAAACCCTCGCCCGACTGGGTAGCAGGTAACCCCATGCACCAGGTTTGGTTTCCAGTTGCGCTGGATCCAGTCGTCAGTGGTTTTGGAAGACGACCATAGGCCCATGAACTTCCCCACGAGCCCACGTTGGGCCAGAGCCAGGGCGATCTGCATTGGTCTCTCTTCAGGAAGTGTTATTTCCGGGATATCCTCCAGTTTCTTAATGAATTTCGGGATCGCTGGAGCCACCGATTTCTTCCCGCTGCTGTTGACCAGCCTGCGAAAGGCCTCTTTGTTCGGGATCAACGGTGGAGGGGCTGACGCCCCACCCCCTGGTGCTGCCATTGGACCTCTCAGCCCACGCTCGAAGTTAGAACCCTAGAACGCTCGCGTCGGGAGCTCCTAGCATCTTAAACCTGAATCACTATCTCCTAACCCAAGAGATAATGCTTCCATTTCTTCACTGCTTGTATGAGGTCATAGAGTTTTCGATCATGCATTGGGTATTTCAACCCACTGAAAATAATAAGCTATCAATGTGCATAAGAGAGCATCATTGAGTATAAGAAAACATTTTCTTTATATTTATGAATAGATCTGAAATCAAATTTCTACTCTCATAGATCCAAAATCAAACTAGTGAATAGGTAGTGAATATATCCCCCCCGCCCCCCAACTGAATCGGTTGCATGCCCTCATGCAACTTAGTGTAGGTCATGGAAGGAAAGAGAGCATGGCGAGGAAATTTTCCAAAATATTCAAGTCGGCATATAAGGAATTGTGTGATTAAATCTTAGAAAAGAACATATCTCCACTTACCGAAAAAGTAGATGTAGTTGTTGCGGTTGTTGGATCGGGAAAATGTGACTGGCGTTGTAGCTGCAACTACTGTAACTGTTGGAGAAAACAATGTCTAACTGTGACTGATGGAAGATGGAAGGTGTCACTGCTGCAAGATCAAGAAAATGGAACGACTAATGCTGCTGCTGTAACTGGATCATGGGAAGCGAAGGAATCTGAACTGCTACTGTTGAATCATGAGAAATGTGGAAGGCAAAGAATATGGAACTGTGGTACTCTCATAGATTCGAAATCAAACTACTGCAACTGTTGAGGGGATCATGAAAAAGTGTATAGTCTTTACCTGCTACAAAAGCGATGGTACAATTCTCATCATGCGAATGAATGTGTCAATGTCGAGCATGAAGAGAAATCATTGGATTGTCGGCCATTGATGAATGTCGTTAACCAATGCGAGACAAACTCACCAATGATGTCAATGAGTGTCAAGGTACCTGGGTACATCTTGCGAAGTGAGAATAGATGGGTTGATGTCAAGCCACTTGCAAGATATAATGATCAAGGGACATTGATGTATTCCCATGATTGTTAGCGAGAGAGATTTCCATTAAAGCATGCAAGCCTCACGGTACTAAAAAATGAACTCTAGTCTATATCCCAGATAAGATGCCGAGGTCGATGGGGCAAGACTTTTGAAAGGTGGGCCTTAAGGAATCCCACATTAGTCAACACGAGTTTATAAAAAGAGTGGTAGGACTATAGATGTAAATATCTCAGTAGCAACGAGGTTTATGGCAAGGAAATGTAGTCATGGAAAAAGGGAGTTTGTTTTATTCAGAAGGAAAACTGGAAAGAAAAAAATGAATTGAAAAAAATAAGGGAAATGATGTATGCTGTTAGCACTTGGTAAATTTCCTAAAGGTTGAAAAAAAGAAGAAATCTACAAAGGTAACTTTATCCAACCACTTTTAAAGCTGGGATCTAGCCCTTCCAGCTTCAGAGAGGGATCTCTCTGTAAGATTTAGCGTTGTTTTTAATTTAGATATTAGGCTAGGTAAAGAAAACGGTAGGTTTTGTTGTCAAAGTGATTTTGAATGTGGTTGAGACAATCTACACCTCCATTGGGCTATGGGGTCTGTATTTAATTAAATATGAAATACTACCAGAAACGATTAAAGAAGACTTCTATAGAGCGAGATAATACACTCACTGTATCTTTTAATAGCTTGAATGATGGACAGAAGAAAAGATGAGAAAGATAAATTTCAACTAAGAAGCAGTTAAGAATTTCTTAATCGAAAACATCAGAAGATAAACATTAAAATCTTTAGAGTCAGAAACAGGGTATCCAAGATAAATCCTGAAACATACGTTACTCTTAAAGATAAGTTTCAGAAAACTCTATGATCACAAAGCAAGAATAACATTAAACTTAGAGAATAAACATCACCAGTGAATGTACGTAAGAATCCTGTAAAAGTGCTTCCTTTTCATTAATGGCATATCTCTTCAAAAAATGTTACAGCTTGATAGCGTTAGGGTGTGAAGATCAACAACCCTCAATACTTCGAAAAGTGAAATATTTATAATTCAAATTACAACCGTTCCTGTCATAACTGATCAGGACGTGCTAATTCTATTTTTAGACTAACTAATTTAACTAATCAAAACTGCTTGATGACTTGGTGCAATTGTACGCGGAAAATCTGGGTAGACCGTTGATGAAACCTTCGCATGACCTCATCTGACTGGACAGGAGACGTGGACCTGGACAACTTATCTGCTAATCAAGAAGATCGCATAGTTCCTCCCATCTGATATGACTAGGCACAGTGACTTTGAGCAGTCTCCGATACACTTCATCCATTTCCGTATATTTAGCAAATGTGGGCTTAGTGAGGAATATGTATCGAATCTCATGTTGGATACTGATGTCCAACTGAAGGGAATCTAGGAATGCTTTGCCAGTGATGCTCCCTTGTATGCCAACGAACTTCGAACTGTCTTTAGACACTTCAGACAATCTCTTTTTGTAATCTGGGAGTGTCATCAGTTTATCATTAATAACCTTCAGACCGGGGAGACCTTTCTTCTGGAGAGCCTCGATCTTGTTGAAGAACCTTTGTACTCCTTGGTCCATGACCTGAACCTTTTCTTCCAGCTGAAGAATTAGACTTCTCTTGGTTAAAACCCTTTTTACCTCAAGTATAGTCTCTATTCTGTCCTCTATCTTTAGTTCTTCTAGTTCTTCTCTGGTCTTGGAATTTAGGAACATGATGATTTCATTTGCTTGTGTTGGCATGTCTCCCAATTCTACTCTAATCTTCTCAATAGCTTGTTGGATCCTCTGGACCAGCTCATTCTACTCAAACATAATTTGAATCATTGGCCATATCTCATTGATGGACTTTATGATGTCTATCCATACATTCTCTTTGACTTCTACCAACGTCTTTCCTGCCACAGTTTTTTTTTGGAGCTGCTGTAGTTCCTTCTTGAGCTGTTCAGTTACCTGCTTTTCTTTGGAGAGACTGGTTTGGAAAGAAGTTTTGAGTTCCTGGAGGTTCTTGAATTCCTTCTTTAGCCTGTTGATTTATGTCTCTTGCAGGTTCATCTTTTCCATGGATTTTGCGAGGTCAGCTATCCCTTCTTGTGGTGTCACTGGTATTGCAGATGGGATTGTTGTCACTGCTGCTGTGCTTGCTCCTGAGATAGGAATGGCATTCAATGGAATGACTTCCATTGGCTTCATCTGCTCCTTCTCTTTTAGTAATCTCTCCATCTCAGTCTCCATCTCCTTGAGCTGTGCATTCTTCTCCATGAGCAGCTTGAGCATTTCGTCCTTCTCTGCTATCTCCTTAGCCTGTGAGTCCTCTATGGGTGGGAGTTTCAACTGTTTCCTCAAGGAAGCAATGTCTGCATTCTTTTTCTTTATCATCTCCTCTGCTTCTTTGACATTCGAAGGATCATAGCCGATCTTGACGACCAGCTCCTCCAAAGTTTTGATTCTGTTGTCCTTCGCGAAAGAAGATATTTTCTCCAGCTTAAGATGCGTTTGAGCATTGTTGAGCGACCTCTGAAATTTTGCTGTAGAGGCAGAAGCATGAGCCAATGTGTGAAAAACCATCTCCCCTGTCTGTTTATGCAAATCCATCTGATCTGCTGGATGTAGGTCCTTCGTCTGGAACTCGAAGGTGGCTCTCTTGTAGTCTGTGATTACCTTGGGATCTGGTACCTGTGCCTGAAGGAAGGCCATGTGCATACTGCCTTTTTCTGTGTTGAATGCAGATAACAGCCTATGCTACGGGGTGGATGAATTCTTTCGAAACTGGGCATAAGTACTGCTGGTGAGGGTCTGGTTCCTTTTGTTGATCAGCTCGTACTTCTCGAAAATGCCCAACTTGGGCCCAGTCTTGCCTGGATGAGTGTCTAGGGGAGAATCTGTGGATTTCTTCGGTACTGCTGGGGTGATTTCTTTATGCTGGCTTGAACCGAAAGGTGGAATGACAGGCTTGATTACTGTGGTAGGCGGAACTTTTAATTCTCCAATTGGACCGGGAACTGTGATTCTGGAAATCTTCGGACGACACCTCCATGACAGGGGGAGATGATTCTTGTTGAGGCCTCTTTTCTTGTCTGACCTGTGGTGTAGTAGTTGGTGGTACAATGATCGGGGGAACCTGCTGTTCCACTTCGATCAAGGTGTCAGGCACCCACACTATCTGATTTGCAATTTTTTCGATCTCGGGCTTGGACTCATGCACATACGGGATGTTTTTGTTTTTCACCTGCATTTCTGAAATGATCCCGCATGGATCATAGTGCCATGGGAAGCTTAAGAAAAAATTCATCTCTCTCAACATCCAGTCCGCTTCTTCTCCGGCGCCACGACTATTGCAGATGAAAGAACCTATCTGCCCCTTGATGCACAGCTGCTGCTTTTTCTTCAATGAGACGAAATGAATGTCGTCTGAATTCATAATCTGTCTAATATACTCTAATGCAAAGATCCTTACCGGCACGTACTTTGGAAGCTTGTAGGGTGCCAATTCGCACCCGAAAACTCTTATCTCAGTGTGGCTTTGATACAGGTACCAGTCCCCTGTCTTTGCCCCAGAGATGTAGAATTCTCTGGATCTCGTCATTTATTCGTGGCTCAGGCCTGTCGCTCAACATGCTTACCACCGGGTGATAGAAGAGATCAATGAAAACCTTGAAGCTATACTCTATGGAGTTATGCTTCAGCAAAGAAGTCCATGCTGTGACTGGCTGAGGCCTTCCATTTGCGTCCATATTCTGCAGGGAGAAACTGAATTTATCTGCTTGAAAGTAAACGAACATGTACGCCAGTATAGAAGAATATCTGAACATGCCCTCTGTGCCAAAATTCATGAACTGCTCGTGAATATTGTCAGCCAAGAAGGTGTTGTAATCAAACTGCGTTGTGGGCTTTTCATCATTTGAGAAAATGGATAGAAAACCCAGGATGGGCTCATCTACCCATTGGTCGGAATAGTAACCTAGCAGGGCACAAAGGGAGGAAATGACTTGGTTTCCCTTGGTGGAGAACATGGATGACGGGTAAGGGGGATTTGTGGAAGGGAATTGAGCGGAAGTGGGGAGGAAGAGCTCGAATATCTGAGCTCTCTGGGGAAAGGTCATTTTCTGATACAACTCTGTAAAGATTTCTAGGTTGAACGGAGCCGCAGAGTCTGCACAGGGAATCTGCATCATTTGTTCTATGTCTTCGGGAGTGATGAAAAACAGGGTGTCTCCGGATGAGGATACGGCGGCTCTCTGTTCGGGAATATAGTGAGCTTGGCATTTCAACGTGAATTCAGGGAAATGGTGGATCTGGGGAAAGAGATAGATGGGAAAATTGGACTCCCAGAGTCCAATTTCATCACTCTGGTCCAGGAACACCTCCCGGAGCCATGACTAGAGGTCTGAGAAATCGAAATCACACTTGGTATCAACAATCAATCTGTCTTTGTCGACCAATGGTATTTTGTCCAGGTCGACAGGAGGCGGGAGAAAAGGATTCTCCTCTCCTTCTGCTTGTCTTGGCTTTGGCGCCATCTCTGCAACAGTGCCTGCAATAAACACTAAGTTAGTGGGGTCGACTGACTGTGGATGAAGGTGACAGAAAATAAATGGAGGCGTAAGAGGTAAAATTTCTGGTGCAATGGACGAATAGTGAATAAAGGGGGGAAACGGTAGTTTTATTTAAAACTGGGGTCAGTTGGGCGCGAGAGACAGGTCAGCATGATAACGGGTAGGTTATCCCATAATAAATAGACAACGGGCCACTTGGGGGGTGAGATGGCAGGTGACGGTGGCCAAAGCATACGGACGGGTGACGTGAAAGCAAGGGATTGGAGGTAAAAGTCGCAATAGGGGGCCAATCATGAGTGAAACGGGTAAGGGACTGACAGCAGGGACTGACAACAGTTATGGGATGGGACATAACTTAGGAACAAGCGGAACAAGTGGCATCAGTGGAAGATGATGTCCCTGAGTGATGGAGGTTGTCAGATGGCATATGGTGAAAAGACTTCGGGACCAATAGATTTATGCCACCTATGACAAGGGGCCCACCGGAGGGAATATCCATTCTGGACCTCCTCCCCTTGATTAAAAGCAGAACATCAGGGGGGGTCCGAAAACCTTTTTAGACCGTTGATCTACGCGCCCGTTTCTAGGCCGCAGATCTTAGCGTGCTCTTTAATACTCATTCCGGACCCCCCCCCTCCATTAAAGGCAGAACGGACGGGGGGGTCCGCAATCAAATCTGGACCGTGGATTCACGCACTCGTTTCTGGACCGTCCAGATCTGCGCAAATTTNTAGGGGGGCCCAGAAAGCTTTGAGAGCCGTAGATCTGAGCGCCGCGATCTAGACCGTCAAAATGTGCAGGGAGCTTAAACTAGGAGCAAAGAACACATGCGCTGGGAAAACTTAGGATAAGTGCGTTTTATGGGTTTTTTCCCCAAATTTCAAAAAGACACCACCATGGGGTTTCGAACAAACATCTTTTAAGCATTAGGAACATGATGAAATCTTGACTTCTAGCTGGTTTTATTGGGGTGGAGCAAAAGAAGGAACTAACCTACATGCTAAACTATCTTCCTAGGACAATTAACCTAGGTTAAACTGTTGGGTTAAGAAATTACTCTAACCTAAGGGCTATCTGACCAGGATTAGACAGTCTAGTCAGATTTATTCACTAATCTAACCTAAGGGCTATCTGACTAGGATTAGACAGTCTGGTCAGATTTATTCACTAATCTATCAACATTAAATTAAAAAGAACTTGGCCATGATTGAAAGGTATGGCCAAGTTACTATTATTGCATGGGGCTTTCATTTCAATTCTTTTATGCCCTCTTTTCTTTTCATATTATTTTTCTTTTTTCTTTTCAAATTATTTGCAGAATGAAAAATCATTTGTCAACAAAAATACTAGAGACAAATAATATCTCAGTCACCAGTTGATTCCCATAACTTATGGGGTGATAACAGCGGCTCCACCTGGGGATGGTACTTTTCCCTGTGAAGTGCCAAGAATCCTGGTTCATGTGGTCCTGAAAAATTTCTGTCCAGCACTCCTCGTTGGTTTTATTCTCGGAAATGAGAAAAAACAGTGATCAGCAGCTTAGGGCCTTCTCTTCGGGCTTCAACTAACTGACGAATGTTTTTCACTCAGAAAATGCAAGTAAAAATGAAAATCGAAATGGTATGTACAATGGAGAGTGAGCACTTAAATCTTCTACTGAGGTGGTACATAATGTTTCAGCATTCTGCCATTCACAGGTGCTCCTGGCAGATCTGACCCATCAACGTTGTTTAGCAAGAAAGCATTGTTACCCCTGAAAGCTTGGATCATGTATGGACCTGTCCACAGATTATCAAATTTTCCATGCTTTCCCTTGTCTTCATTTCTAGTGTCCCATTTCAGCACCAAATCTCCTAACTCGAAATTATCTTCCTTGGTTCGTTTGTCAAAGATTTTCTTGATGCTTCCTTGGACTACCTCAGTCTTGTTGAAAACTTCTTCTCTAGTCTGCTGCAAATGGATCATCTGGTTGATCCTTCTCTGTGAGTCATTTGGCTCAGCTTGTACATATTGAAGCAACTTCATGACCGGGACTCCTAAGGAAGTTGGAAAAACTGACTCTGTACCATAGACCATCTGGTATGGTGACATACCAATTGATCTTTTGGTGGTTAGCCTGTCGGCCCATAAAGAAAACACCAACTTGTTGTGCCATGATTTCTTGTTTTCCTGCAATGTTTTCTTGATAATATTTACCAAGGTTTTGTTGGAAGATTCTGCCAGCCCGTTTCCCTGAGGGTAATAGGCAGTGGAATTCCCCAAACCAATGTGATACTGGTTGCAGAAATCAATGAGTTTCTTCGACCGAAAGGCAGTTGCATTGTCAGTTATGATCTTTCTAGGACAACCAAAATGAGACAAAATATTATTTTCAAGAAATTTGATAATAACAGAGTCAGTGGCTTGCCTGCTTGGTACTGCCTCAATCCATTTGGTAAAATAATCGGTGGCAGTAAGAATCCACCTGTGCTGGCCTGAAGAAGAGGGATGAATTTCTCCAATGAAGTCGATTCCCCATTACTGGAAAGGGGCCTCAACTGAGATCGGTTTCAGAGGTAGAGGAAGGAGTTTCCTTTTGCCTTCAAACAATTGACACTCGTGACATGATGTTACCTTCTGATGCACATCGACGAACAAGGTGGGCCAATAGAATCCAGCTCTGAGTATTTTATTGGCTGTGACCTTCCAGTTCAAATTGCCACCACATTCTCCTGCATGAAACTCTTGCAACACTTTATCAGCTTCATCTTTTAATAAACAATTTAACAAAATGCCTGCAGGATCTTTCCAATACAAATTGCCTTCTAGAATACAGAATTTCAAAGCTTTCAACTTCAAAAATATAGCTTTAGTCTTAGTCAAACCAAGGGGAGCTTGTAAATTTTGAAAAACGAAAATAAGGTCTGCGTACCATGGAGAGTTTAGAAATACATCTCTCACGTTTGGAGTCACCATCTCTCCCGGTTCATCTGCCACATCTAGAAAATTAATGTCAAGAGCCTGAAAGTTAGATTCAGCCATTAATTTAGCAAGGCCTTGACCTTTAATTAGTTTGGTTGGCTTAATCTCTATATCGTATTCTAAAATAGCAGCAATCCATTTGCCCCTTCTTCCATCAGGGTTGTCCTGTGTCAAAATGTCCTTTACTACTGCGCTCGAAACATATGCTATGGTGTGAGAATGGAGAATGTAGACCCTAAAGTCCTTTATGGCTTTTACCAAAGAAAAAGCTTGCTTCTCCATGATCTTGTAATTCAGAGCAGCATCTCTCAATTCCTTACTAAAGAAAGATATGGGTTGTTCATACCCTTCGTTTTTCTTTTGCAGTAACACTGCTGCTATAGTATGTTCGGACGCGAAAGAAAAGAGATGGAAATCTTTAGTAAAATCGGGACTGATCAAAACTGGGGCTTCTGTGAGTGCTTGTTTGACTTGTTCGAAGGACTGTCTGGACTCTGAGTCCCACTTTATTTTTGCATCTTTTTTAAGCATGTTTGTTATGTTTCTTAGGAGCTCGGCTAGATTGGGAATGAATCTTCGCAGAAAGTTAATTTATCGGATAAAATACTGTAGTTCGTTGAGATTTCTTGGGTGTTCTACTTTTAGTATGGCCTCTATTCTATTGGGATCTATTTTGATTCCTTCCTTTGAGATGATATGTCCCAGCAGTTTGCCTTCTTCTAACCCAAAAAGACACTTCTTAGGATTTAAAGAAATCCCGAACCTTCTACATTTCTCGAAAACTCGTCGGAGGTGCCTTAGATGTTCGTCATCAGATTGAGAAAATACAGTCACATCATCTAAATAAACGACAATAAATTTACCCGACTCTTCCACGAAGGCGATATCCATTTCCCTCTGGAACGTGGCTCCTGCGTTCATTAGACCAAAAGGCATCTTCACATACATGAAAGTGCCCCATGGTGTGGTGAAAGCGGTTTTTTCTTGATCGTCCGGGTGAACTAGAACCTGGTTGTAGCCCGAGAAACCATCCAACAGAGATATCCGATGGGACCCGACAACTCTTTGCAGGATGTGGTCCATTTTCGGCAAGGGGTAATTGTCCTTCAGGGATGCTTTATTCATATTTCGGAAATCTATGCAGAGTCTGATTTCTCCGATTTTCTTACGTGTAGGGACCAGATTAGAGACCCACTTGGAAAAACGCAACGGAACTATGATCTTGGCATCGTACATTTTCTTGATTTCTTTTTCTACCAGAGGGAGCAACTTGGGATTTGTCTTCCTAAATTTCTGCCTAAAAGGTTTTTGGTCTTCTTTTATTGGAATCCTGTGTTGTATGATGCTGGTATCATAGGCTTTCAAATCTTCATAGCCCCAGGAAAAAACATCTGAATATTCTTTGAACAACTCAATGTATTTGAGCTTTTGTTATGGGGGTAACGATTTTGACAGTTTGACCATCCTAGGTTTCTCTTCAGTCCCTATATTACACTCTTCTACCTCTTGTCCATGGGCTTCTATTTTTGGTTTTTTGGCTACATCGTTACTGTCAAACAAGTCTTCTAAAGGAACAAGACCTCTAGGCAAAATATTGCTTTTCAACTGTAAAACGTCAGCATCTAATTCGTCCTCACCTAATTCTCCTGAATCTATGGTATTTACACTATCAATTTCAAAATCAGAATTATTTACATTTTCATCTTCATTTTCTAAATCTATATTTGTACATTCAAAATCGTTCTTACATCGTAGAAAGTCCTCTATCTGTTCGTCATTACCAAACACTTGCCAGTACCTGATATTGTCGGGAACGGTCGGTCTGCATTTCACCTCAACAGTATATGGGTGAGTTGGGCGGAAAGGAATCTTACAGGTGGCTGCTGACGTAGCCAATCCATCGGCTAGAATATTTTGTCCTCTCGGCCTTACCTGCAAGTCAACCTCATTAAAGCACCTTAAAGCATCAAGAACAACATTCCTATAAGCTCTAAGACGTGGGTGTTTCGCAGCGTACTCACCTTTGACTTGCTTGATTATTAATTCAGAGTCACCTCTTACCAATATCTGTTTAGAACCAACTTTTTTCAAAAGCTTCAGACCGAGCATCAAGGCTTCATACTCAGCAATATTGTTAGTACATTGGAAATTTAGTTTGTAAGAATGGTTTTCTGAATATCTTCTTCTGTGGTTATGCAACCAGACTCCTGCTCCTGCTCCTTCTTTACTCACGGCTCCATCAAAATCCATGCTCCAGAAATCAACGTGTAACTCTTCAGTTATCACGTTCTTCATCTTTACTATCTCAATGCTTTCTTGGTCTTCATCTTGACTAGATGTATCTTCCATCAGCTGAGTATCCTGCCCTGGAGTGTCACCATCAGTGTACAAGATGAACGAATCTAAATCGGAATGTGCAGAGTAAAGGGGATAGTTATGTGGCTTTTCCTGGCTACTGACCATGTACTTGATCAAAGTTTCTCTGTATAACCTCCTCTGCTGCCCAAACACTGGGATAGTGGCATAAGACATATCCAGCTGCAGGGTTCCTTTCAGCTTCGTCCCCCATGACCGGGATAGCAACATTCCATACTTTGGTGGGATGTCTGCCACCACCACATCCATTACCATGCTTTTCGCAGGAATCTGAACCAAGGTGATGCATAAGTCTTTGATCAAACCAATACATTTAACTTTGTTGGAGTCAAATGAGTGTAAATCCTTGTATGGTCTGGTGACCTCCAGTCCCAGTTTTTCCATTACCGCTTTAGGCATCAAATTGTGTGAGGCACCTGAATCCAGCATAGCGTTATGCAAGATCAAGTCGTGTATGTTTAGACTGATGTAAAAAGGAGCAACCTCACCAGTATCATCCCGACCATCTACTTCAGGTCTGAAAAGAAGTTCTGGATGATCATCGGCTAGGTTCACAGTGTCCGAATGATTTACTGATCCAACTGTTAAGGCCTTTGTGCCTATGTCTGGTTCGATGGCCAGTGCTTTAATTACCTGTGAACGATAACCGCCTCGGTTCATCAACTCTATAAGTGGGATGGAAATTTTTATTTTTGCCAATTCCCCTTGAAGGCTAAAGGGCGTATGAGCTCTGCCTTGGCTCATCAGTTCTAGTTTGTCCATTATATTCTTCGGCTCAGAAGTACTTGGTGGGTTAATAGATGAAAGCTCGGGCTGTGATGGCCTTTTCAAAATGGTGATGTTTTTCTTCACGGGAGTGTCGGCCTTACTCTTCTCAGGGATTTTCTCAGCAGTAGTCTTCTCAGAAATCTTCTCGACAGATGACTCAGGGGTCTTCTTGGTCTCGACTACCTTCTGTTTTTTAGACGTCTTTTTTGGAGAATTCCCTTCATTCTTCTTACTCCGTAGATTGTATTGACGGTGTAACTCCAAAATAGCATTTTCAAAGTCCTGTTGTTCTATATCTTTGACTTCTTCACTTACTTTGGTTTGGTTGAGAAGGAAGAGTTCCTGCTCTTCTTGGGCAAGGAAAATAGCTTCATTGTCCTGAATGCCCATGAGGTTGATGTGAGTGTCCTCCAATTCCTCAATTACTTCCCCCCCTTCATCAACATAGTTTTCCTGCAGGGGAGGTCTGATCTGCTGATCTGGGTCCCTCTGCTCTCTTTGATCTCTAGGGTCTCTCTGTCTGATCTGAGGAGGGTTTCTCCTGAAGTTGGGATTCCGAACCTGAGGAGAAGTTGTGTTGTCTCTTGGAGGATTTCTGTCTGACACAGCCATTCTTTCCAGCATTAGTTCCACTGTTCTGGTCAACGAATCCAATCTGGAATCTGTGGTCGATGTGGAAGGTTCTTCTTTGATCGTAACTCTCCTTTCTGACCTCTGACGTGCCCGTTTTGCCAACAAATTGGCCTCCACACTTATAGCACTTTTCTGCATGTCTGCTAAGGTGGTAGAGTTTCTTTTTCTTAATTGGTATGAAATATTAGCATCAAATCCATCAGGGAATTTTATCAACGCCAGCCCTTGTTGAGGTTTAATTTCAGCTGCAATTGCATTGTACAGGTTATTAAAACGGGTGCAGTAATCCTGTACTGTCTCACCTTGATTTCTTCTTATAGTCTCGTATTATGACAATATCTGGAGAGGGTTTTTATTTACCTCCCATCTGTCAAGAAAACTTCTTTGGAACACGACAAGGTCAGCGACTGAGGCGGCAGGTAAAGATTTGAACCATTTCTTGACGTCTCCTGTCAAACTTTGGGTGAACAATCTCATTTGAACGTCAACTTCGTCAACTTCTTGCAAATCAAAATAGTCATTCATTTTGTCAACATGTTGTTGGGCATTTAAAGGTCTTGTTGCGTCGAACTGTGGAAGTCTTGTTTGATAATCTGGGGGCATGGCATGCAGCGGCGCAGCCAACACCAGAGGAGCATATCGAGCGGCCATGATGAGTGGAGGAGATAGGGCTACAACTTGGATGGGCGACGAGGTAGTGGCTGAAGACGAAGGCGAAAAGGGACTGGATAGTGCTGAGGAAGTGATTTGTGGTTTAGTCATGGGAGAAAGAACTTCAGGAGTGAGAGGTTGCAACACACTTGGTTCAAAGATGATTTCAGTCACAAAACTGTCAGACCGTGTTCTGACCAGGCTTCGCCATGGAAAGGTATCAAGGTCAAGGTTTTGAGAGGCAGCTGGTTTCTCTGAAATGGAAAGAGAGTTATGAAGGGGACTATGACTCACTGAAACGGGGGCTAAGGTCTTTCGCCTGAGCAAATGTTCGGGGTTATCTACTACTAACGCGGGTTC
>SNQJ01S0000016.1:0-42918 GCA_010110895.2 Picea sitchensis | reverse complement strand
AATTTTGTGAGTCTGAAAACAATATGTACAAAGTTAATCAACCTCTAAACATTACTTTCTTCTCAAATTTTGAACTTTCTTTTTAGGGGAAAGAAAACATGAAAACAAATCTTTTAGTTCTTCCCCAGTGGAGTCGCCATTATGTTAGCACTTGGTAAATTTCCTAGAGGTTGAAAAAAAGAAGAAATCTACAAAGGTAACTTTATCCAACCACTTTTAAAGCTGGGATCTAGCCCTTCCAGCTTCAGAGAGGGATCTCTCTGTAAGATTTAGCTTTGTTTTTAATTTAGATATTAGGCTAGGTAGAGAAAACGGTAGGTTTTGTTGTCAAAGTGTTTTTGAATGTGGTTGAGACAGTCTACACCTCCATTGGGCTATGGGGTCTGGATTTAACTAAATATGAAATACTACCAGAAACGATTAAAGAAGACTTCTACAGAGCGAGATAATACACTCACTGGATCTTTTAATAGCTTGAATGATGGACAAAATAAAATATGAGAAAGATAAATTTCAACTAAGAAGCAGTTAAGAATTTCTTAATCGAAAACATCAGAAGATAGACATTAAAATCTTTAGAGTCGGAAACAGGGTATCCAAGATAAATCCTGAAACATACATTACTCTTAAAGATTAGTTTCAGAAAACTCTGTGATCACAAAGAAAGAATAACATTAAACTTAGAGAATAAACATCACTAGTGAATGTACGCAATAATCCTGTAAAAGTGCTTCATTTTCATTAATGGCAGGTCTCTTCAAAAAATGTTACAGCTTGATAGCGTTAGGGTGTGAAGATCAACAACCCTCAATACTTTGAAAAGTGAAATATTTATAATTCAAATTACAACCCTTCCTGTCATAACTGATCAGGACGTGCTAATTCTATTTTTAGACTAACTAATTTAACTAATCAAAACTGCTTGATGAATTGGTGCAATTGCACGCGGAAAATCTGGGTAGATCGTTGATGAAACCTTCGCATGACCTCATCCGACTGGACAGGAGATGTGGACCTGGATAGCTCATCTGCTAATCAAGAAGATCACATAGTTACTCCCATCTGATATGACTAGGCACAGTGACTTTGAACAGTCTCCGATACATTTCATCCATTTCCGTATATTTAGCAAATGTGGGCTTAGTGAGGAATATGTATCGAATCTCATGTTGGATACTGATGTCCAACTGAAGGGCATCCAGGAATGCTTTGCCAATGATGCTCCCTTGTATGCCATTGAACTTCAAACTGTCTTTAGACACTTCAGACAATCTCTTTTTGTAATCTGGGAGTGTCATCAGTTTATCAATAATAACCTTCAGACCGGGGAGACCTTTCTTCTGGAGAGCCTTGATCTTGCTGAAGAACCTTTGTACTCCTTGGTCCATGGCCTGAACCTTTTCTTCCAGCTGAAGCATTAGACTTCTCTTGGTTAAACCCCTTTTTACCTCAAGTATAGTCTCTGTTCTGTCCTCGATCTTTAGTTCTTCTAGTTCTTCTCTAGTCTTGGAATTTAGGAACC
This sequence comes from Picea sitchensis, assembly GCA_010110895.2. Lineage (NCBI taxonomy): Eukaryota > Viridiplantae > Streptophyta > Pinopsida > Pinales > Pinaceae > Picea > Picea sitchensis. The sequence continues at coordinate 41,396 of SNQJ01S0000016.1, read as the reverse complement.
TGATGATTTCATTTGCTTGTGTTGGCATGTCTCCCAATTCTACTCTAATCTTCTCAATAGCTTGTTGGCTCCTCTGGACCAGCTCATTCTGCTCAAACATAATTTGAATCATTGGCCATATCTCATTGATGGACTTTGTGATGTCTATCCATACATTCTCTTTGACTTCTGCCAACGTCTTTCCTACCACAGTTTGTTTTTGGAGCTGCTGTAGTTCCTTCCTGAGCTGTTCAGTTACCTAATTTTCTTTGGAGAGACTGGGTTGGAAAGAAGTTTTGAGTTCCTGGAGGTTCTCGAATTCCTTCTTTAGCCTGTTGATTTCTGTCTCTTGCAGGTTCATCTTTTCCATGGATTTTGCGAGGTCAGTTGTCCCTTCTTGTGGTGTCACTGGTATTGCAGATGGGATTGTTGTCACTGCTTCTGTGCTTGCTCCTGAGATAGGAATGGAATTCAATGGAATGACTTCCATTGTCTTCATCTTCTCCTTCTCTTTTAGTAATCTCTCCATCTCAGCCTCCATCTCCTTGATCTGTGCATTCTGCTCCATGAGAAGCTTGAGCATTTCGTCCTTCTCGCCTTCCTTCTCTACTATCTCCTTAGCCTATCTACTATCAAGGAAGCGATGTCTGCATTATTTTTCTTTATCATCTCCTCTGCCACTTTGACATTCGAAGAATCGTAACCGATCTTGAGGACCAGCTCCTCCAAAGTTTTGATTATGTTGTCCTTCGCGAAAGAAGATATTTTCTCCAGCTTTAGCTACGTTTGAGCATTGTTGAGCGACCTCTGAAATTTTGCTGCAGAGGAAGAAGCATGAGCCAATGTGTGAAAAACCATCTCCCCTGTCTGTTTATGCAAATCCATCTGATCTGCTGGATGTACGTCCTTCGTCTTGAACTCGAAGGTGGCTCTCTTGTAGTCTGTGATTACCTTGGGATCTGGTACATGTGCCTGAAGGAAGGCCATGTGCATCCTGCCTTTTTCTGTGTTGAATGCAGATAACAGCCTATGCTGCGTGGTGGACGACTGCTTCCGAAACTAGGTGTAAGTACTGCTGGTGAGGGTTTGGTTCCTTTTCTTGATCAACTCGTACTTCTCGAAAATGCCCAACTTGGGCCCAGTCTTGCCTGGCTGAGTGTCCAGGGGAGAATCTGTGGATTTCTTCAGTACTGCTGGGGTAATTTATTTATGCTGGCTCGAACCGAAAGGTGGAATGACAAGCTTAATTACTGTGGTAGGCGGAACTTCTAATTCTCCAGTTGGACCGGGAACTGTGATTGTTTTGGGCCTCTTAGTATGCAACTCGAACTCTTCGGACGACACCTCCGTGACAGGGGGAGATGATTCTTGTCGAGGCCTCTTTTCTTGTCTGACCTGTGGTGTAGTAGTTGGTGCTACAATGATCGGGGGAACCTGCTGTTCCACTTCGATCAAGGTGTCAGGCACCCACACTGTCTGATTTGCAAATTTTTCAATCTCGGGCTTGGACTCATGCACATACGGGATGTTTTTGTTTTTCACCCGCATTTCTGAAATGATCCCGCATGGATCATAGTGCCATGGGAAGCTTAAGAAAAACTTTATCTCTCTAAGCATCCGATCCGCTTCTTCTCCAGCGCCACGACTGTTGCAGATGAAAGAACCTATCTGCCCCTTGATGCGCAGCTGCTTCTTTTTCTTCAATGAGACGAAATGAATGTCGTCTGAATTCATAATCTGTCTAATATACTCTAATGCAAAGATCCTTACCGACATGTACTTTGGCAGCTTGTAGGGTGCCAATTTGCACCCGAAAACTCTTATCTCAGTGTGGCTTTGATACAGGTACCAGTCCCCTGTCTTTGCGTTGTACGAGAGATGTAGAATTCTCTGGACCTCATCATTTATTCGTGGCTCAGGCCTGCCGCTCAACATGCTTACCACCGGGTGATAGAAGAGATCAATGAAAACCTTGAAGCTACACTCTATGGAGTTATGCTTCAGCAAAGAAGTCCATGTTGTGACTGGCTGAGGCCTTCCATCTGCATCCATCTTCTGCATGGAGAAACTGAATTTATCTGCTTGAAAGTAAACGAACATGTACGCCAGTATAGAAGAATATCTAAACATGCCCTCTGTGCCAAAATTCATGAACTGCTCATGAATATTTTCGGCCAAGAAGATGTTGTAATGAAACTGCATTGTGGGCTTTTCATCATTTGAGAAAATGGATAGAAAACCAAGGATGGGCTCATCTACCCATTGGTTGGAATAGTAACCTAGCAGGGCACAAAGGCAGGAAATGACTTGGTTTCCCTTGGTGGAGAACATGGATGACGGGTAAGGAGGATTTGTGGAAGGGAATTGAGCGGAAGTGGGGAGGAAGAGCTCAAATATCTGAGCTCTCTGGGGAAAGGTCATTTTCTGATACAACTCTGTAAGGATTTCTAGGTTGAACGGAGCCGCAGAGTCTGCACGGGGAATCTGCATCATTTGGTCTATGTCTTCGGGAGTGATGAAAAACAGGGTGTCTCCGGATGAGGATACGANTTTCGGGAATATAGTGAGCTTGGCATTTCAGCGTGAATTCAGGGAAATGGTGGATCTGGGGAAAGAGATACAGGGGCAAATTGGACTCCCAAAGTCCAATTTCATCGCTCTGGTCCAGGAACACCTCCCGGAGCCATGACTGGAGGTCTGAGAAATCGAAATCACACTTGGTATCAACAATCAATCTGTCTTTGTCGACCAATGGGATTTTGTCCAGGTCGACAGGAGGCGGGAGAAAAGGATTCTCCTCTCCTTCTACTTGTCTTGGCTTTGGCTCCATCTCTGCAACAGTACCTGCAATAAACACTAAGTTAGTGGGGTCGAATGACTGTGGATGAAGGTGACGGAAAAGCAATGGAGGCGTAAGAGGTAAAATTTTTGGTGCGATGGACAAATAGTGAATAAAGGGGGGAAATGGTAGTTTTATTTTAAAATGGGGTCGGTTGGGCGCGAGAGACAGGTCAGCAGGATAACGGGTAGGTTATCCCGTAATAAATGGACAACAAGCCACTTGGGGGGTGAGATGGCAGGTGACGGTGGCCAAAACATACGGACGGGTGACGTGGAGGCAAGGGATTGGAGGTAAAAGTCGCAATAGGGGGTCGGTCATGAGTGAAAAGGGTAAGGGACTGACAACAGTTATGGGATGGGACATAACTTGGGAACAAGCGGAACAAGTGGCATCAGTGGAAGATGATGTCCCTGAGTGATGGAGGCTGTCAGATGGCATATGGTGAAAAGACTTCGGGACCAATAGATTTATGCCACCTATGACAAGGNACATAACTTGGGAACAAGCGGAACAAGTGGCATCAGTGGAAGATGATGTCCCTGAGTGATGGAGGCTGTCAGATGGCATATGGTGAAAAGACTTCGGGACCAATAGATTTATGCCACCTATGACAAGGGGCCCGCCGGAGGGAATATCCATTCCAGACCCCTATTGCGACTTTTACCTCCAATCCCTTACCTCCACGTCACCCGTCTGTATGTTTTGGCCACCGTCACCTTCCATCTCACCCCCCAAGTGGCCCGTTGTCCATTTATTATGGGATAACCTACCCGTTATCTTGCTGACCTGTCTCCCGCGCCCATCCGACACCAGTTTTAAATAAAACTATTGTTTCCCCCCTTTATTCACTATTTGTCCATTGCACCAAAATTTTTACCTCTTACGCCTCCATTTCTTTTCCGTCACCTTCATCCACAGTCAGTCGACCCCACTAACTTAGTGTTTATTGCAGGTACTGTTGCAGAGATGGCGCCAAAGCCAAGACAAGCAGAAGGAGAGGAGAATCCTTTTCTCCCGCCTCCTGTCGACCTGGACAAAATCCCATTGGTCGACAAAGACAGATTGATTGCTGATACCAAGTGTGATTTCGATTTCTCAGACCTCCAGTCATGGCTCCGGGAGGTGTTCCTTGACCAGAGCGATGAAATTGGACTCTGGGAGTCCAATTTGCCCCTGTATCTCTTTCCCCAGATCCACCATTTCCCTGAATTCGCGCTGAAATGCCAAGGTCACTAGATTCCCGAACAGAGAGTCGTCGTATCCTCATCCGGAGACACCCTGTTTTTCATCACTCCCGAAGACATAGACCAAATTATGCAGATTCCCCGTGCAGACTCTGCGACTCTGTTCAACCTAGAAATCCTTACAGAGCTGTATCAGAAAATGACCTTTCCCCAGAGAGCTCAGATAGTCGAGCTCTTCCTCCCCACTTCCGCTCAATTCCCTTCCACAAATCCCCCTTACCCGTCATCCATGTTCTCCACCAAGGGAAGCCAATTCATTTCCTCCCTTTGTGCCCTACTAGGTTACTATTCCGACCAATGGGTAGATGAGCCCATCCTGGGTTTTCTATCCATTTTCTCAAATGATGAAAAGCCCACAATGCAGTTTGATTACAACACCTTCTTGGCCGACAATATTCACGAGCAGTTCGTGATTTTTGGAAAAGAGGGCATGTTCAGATATTCTTCTATACTGGCGTACATGTTCGTTTACTTTCAAGCAGATAAATTCAGTTTCTCCATGCAGAAGATGGACGCAGATGGAAGGCCTCAACCAGTCACAACATGGACTTCTTTGCTGAAGCATAACTCCATAGAGTATATCTTCAATGTTTTCATTGATCTCTTCTATCACCCGGTGGTAAGCATGTTGAGCGGCAGGCCTGAGCCACGAATAAATGATGAGGTCCAGAGAATTCTACATCTCTCGGACAATGCAAAGACAGGGGACTGGTACCTGTATCAAAGCCACACTGAGATAAGAGTTTTCGGGTGCGAATTGGCACCCTACAAGATGCCAAAGTACGTGCCGGTAAGGATATTTGCATTAGAGTATATTAGACAGATTATGAATTCAGACGACATTCATTTCGTCTCATTGAAGAAAAAGTAGCAGCTGCGCATCAAGGGGCAGATAGGTTCTTTCATCTGCAACAGTCGTGGCGACGGAGAATAAGCGGACCAAATGCTGAGAGAGATGAAGTTTTTATTAAGCTTCCCATGGCACTATGATCCATGCGGGATCATTTCATAAATGCGGGTGAAAAACAAAAACATCCCGTATGTGCATGAGTCCAAGCCCGAGATCGAAAAATTTGCAAATCAGACAATGTGGGTGCCTGACACCTTGATCGAAGTGGAACAACAGGTTCCCCCGATAATTGTACCACCAACTACTACACCACAGGTCAGACAAGAAAAGAGGCCTCGACAAGAATCATCTCCCCCTGTCACGGAGGTGTCGGCCGAAGAGTTCCAGTTGCATACTAAGAGGCCCAAAACAATCACAGTTACAGGTCCAACTGGAGAATTAGAAGTTCCACCTACCACAGTAATCAAGCCTGTCATTCCACCTTTCGGTTCGAGCCAGCATAAATAAATCACCCCAGCAGTACTGAAGAAATCCACAGATTCTCCCTTGGACACTCAGCCAGGAAAGACTGGGCCCAAGTTGGGCATTTTCGAGAAGTACGAGTTGATCAAGAAAAGGAACCAGACCCTCACCAGTAGTACTTAAGCCCAATTTCGGAAGAAGACCTCCACCGCACAGCATAGGCTGTTATCTGCATTCGACACAGAAAATGGCAGGATGCACATGGCCTTCCTTCAGGCACAGGTACCAAATCCCAAGGTAATCACAGACTGCAAGAGAGCCACCTTCGAGTTCCAGATGTAGGACGTACATCCAGCAGATTAGATGGATTTGCATAAACAGACATGGGAGATGGTTTTTCACACATTTTCTCATGCTTCTGCCTCTGCAACAAAATTTCAGAGGTCGCTCAACAATGCTCAAACGCAGCTCAAGATGGAGAAAATATCTTCTTTCGCGAAGGACAACAAAATCAAAAATTTGGAGGAGCTGGTCCTCAAGATCGGCTACGATCCTTCGAATGTCAAAGCGGCAGAAAAGATGATAAAGAAAAAGAATGCAAACATCGCTTCTTTGAGGAAACAATTGAAACTCTCGCCCACAGAGGACTCACAGGCTAAGGAGATAGCAGAGAAGGAAGGCGAGAAGGGCGAAATGCTCAAGCTGCTCATGGAGCAGAATGCACAGCTCAAGGAGATCGAGGCTGAGATGGAGAGATTACTAAAAGAGAAGGAGAAGATGAAGCCAATGGAAGTCATTCCATTGAATGCCATTCCTATCTCAGGAGCAAGCACAACAACAGTGACAACAATCCCATCTGCAATACCAGTGACACCACAAGAAGGGACAACTGACCTCGCAAAATCCATGGAAAAGATGAACCTGCAAGAGACAGAAATCAGCTGGCTAAAGAAGGAAGTCGAGAACCTCCAGGAACTCAAAACTTCTTTCCAAACCAGTCTCTCCAAAGAAAAGCAGGTAACTAAACAACTCAGGAAGGAACTACAACAGCTCCAAAAACAAACTGTGGCAGGAAAGACGTTGGCAGAAGTCAAAGAGAATGTATGGATAGACATCATAAAGTCCATCAATGAGATATGGCCAATGATTCAAATTATGTTTGAGCAGAATGAGCTGGTCCAGAAGAGCCAACAAGCTATTGAGAAGATTATAGTAGAATTGGGAGACATGCCAACAAAAGAAAATGAAATCATCAGTTTCCTAAATTCCAAGACCAGAGAAGAACTAGAAGAACTAAAGATCGAGGAAAGAACAAAGACTATACTTGAGGTAAAAAGGGTTTTAACCAAGAGAAGTCTAATGCTTCAGCTGGAAGAAAAGGTTCAGGTCATGGACCAAGGAGTACAAAGGTTCTTTAGCAAGATCGAGGCTCTCCAGAAGAAAGGTCTCCCCGGTCTGAAGGTTATTAATGATAAACTGATGACACTCCCAGATTACAAAAAGAGATTGTCTAAAGTGTCTAAAGACAGTTCGAAGTTCGCTGGCATACAAGGGAGCATCACTGGCAAAGCATTCCTGGATGCCCTTCAGTTGGACATCAGTATCCAACATGAGATTCGATACATATTCCTCACTAAGCCCACATTTGCTAAATATACGGAAATGGATGAAGTGTATCGGAGACTGCTCAAAGTCACTGTGCCTAGTCATATCAGATGGGAGGAACTATGCAATATTCTTGATTAGCAGATGAGTTGTCCAGGTCCACGTCTCCTGTCCAGTCAGATGAGGTCATGCGAAGGTTTCATCAACGGTCTACCCAGATTTTCCGCATGCAATTGCACCAAGTCATCAAGCAGTTTTGATTAGTTAAATTAGTTAGTCTAAAAATAGAATTAGCACGTCCTGATCAGTTATGAAAGGAACGGTTGTAATTTGAATTATAAATATTTCACTTTTCGAAGTATTGAGGGTTGTTGATCTTCACACCCTAACGCTATCAAGCTGTAACATTTTTTGAAGAGATCTGCCATTAATAAAAAGGAAGCACTTTTACAAGATTCTTGCGTACATTCACTGGTGATGTTTATTCTCTAAGTTTAATGTTATTCTTGCTTTGTGATCATAGAGTTTTCTGAAACTAATCTTTAAGAGTAACGTATATTTCAGGATTTATCTTGGATACCCTGTTTCTGACTCTAAAGATTTTAATGTTTATCTTCTGATGTTTTTGATTAAGAAATTCTTAACTGCTTCTTAGTTGAAATTTATCTTTCTCATCTTTTCTTCTGTCCATCATTCAAGCTATTAAAAGATCCAGTGAGTGTATTATCTCGCCCTGCAGAAGTCTTCTTTAATCGTTTCTGGTAGTATTTCATATTTAATTAAATACAGACCCCATAGCCCAATGGAGGTGTAGACTGTCTCAACCACATTCAAAAACACTTTGACAACAAAACCTACCGTTTTCTTTACCTAGCCTAATATCTAAATTAAAAACAAAGCTAAATCTTACAGAGACATCCCTCTCTGACGCTGGAAGGGCTAGATCCCATCTTTAAAAGTGGTTGGATAAAGTTACCTTTGTAGATTTCTTCTTTTTTTCAACCTCTAGGAAATTTACCAAGTGCTAACATATGCAACTCAGAAAAATAGGATTGTGAAATCATGAGGGATAATTCAATGGAAGATGGGCTTCAACACAGTGATGACCAATCATATTTGAAGGAGAAATGGGATAGTGTTACAACACGAAATTTGGCAAAATGTTTATGTGTAACAACAAACATCAGGATACACAAAATTTTTATGTGTATCAACAAAATGTTGTTGTGTATCAGCAAAATGTTGTTGTGTATCAACAAACGTCATGATGTTTCTGATGAGTAACAACTCCTTCAAGCTGTCTAGCAAAGCATGTATTCTTTGAAAAATGTTGTGATTCATGAAAATCACTGCAGCATGGGATGCGCTCGGCTGTGAACCTGAAAAGATTAGTACAAATTCCTGTATAAAAACTGTGAGATTTGCGAAAAACATATCATGCAAAAATAAATGCAAATGCAACAAATCAAATAAATAGACCGCGTTTTTATACCTTGCATACTTATTTGTCTTGGTTGTATTAAATCTTCCCATGTGCATAATAACCAATTGTTGAGAATTGTCACTATAGTCCTGGAATATTAAATACACTGCTTGTCAAATTTACCCAAGAAATTAGTCAAGCTGCTCCATTGATTTTAATTGTGTTTCTGCATAATCATGAATAATTAGGGCATACAAGTCTCTGTGACAACTAGTAAGCAAACACAACAGTCGATCCTGAAATACAATGCTTGGAAAAACACGTTAATCAGAAATTCCAAGAACATATAGATGTTATGAAAAAAATTATCGTCTTAGTACACCAAATTGGTCCATTTGCCACTCAAAGTGAACACAGGTTTCCCTGCATGACCTGAAATTAAAATAACAAATCAATTCTTAAAAACGCTCAGTTGAAACATAATACCAATACATTGAGTTGTACATCAGAGGATAGGTCCGATTTGGAAAATAGAAAGTGTGTCAATGGAGACCTAGTCATGTATGATGTAAATTGATCTTGGTTGCATTGCATGCTGACGCTTTGTCTCAACTGTACTTCACTTTATGATATTTCAACAATTAGGTATGCAATGCATTTTAACGTTCCGACTTAAGCCCTTGTAGTGCAAGTTTCACATCAGTCACTTTATCATCAAAGAGAACACTTAAAGCAAGCAACATATCAGCTTTATCGACTGCATAATTGGCATAAAAAGTCCCGTGCATGCCCAACATCCCCAAGATTTTCTCATGAGAAGATGGAAAAAATCCCAAGCCCATTAAAGTACTGGCCATCGGAATGCCTGTATGATATACAAACTCTCTGAGTTCCTGGCTAGCATTGACGCAACCCCCACCGACATACATAACAAGTTTCTTAGAGTTAAACACCAAGCACAGGATCTGTTCTAACTGAGAAATCTGTGGGGTCTTTGGGAGTCTTTCCATATAGCCATGAGGTTTTATTGCTTTGTTCCAATCTGGAACAGTCATATGTTGCTGAAAATCCATTGGAATATCAACTAAAACAGGTCTCGGCCTCCCATATGTTGCGAGTTAAAAGGCCTCTCTGATGACTTGGGGAATATCATCAACACCAATGATCAAGTAATAGACCTAGTCACCTCCACAATGGCGGTTCTTGAAAGGCATCTATGCCTAACAGTCTCTGGGGCATCTGACTAGTAATAGCAACCAAAGGAATGTTGTCAAGCAATGCATCCGCAAGACCACTTACCAAGTTGGTGGCACTAGGACCAAAAGTTACAATTCAAACAACGACCTTTCCTATAGATATGGCATACCCCTCTGCTGCAAATACTTCTCCTTGTTCATGACGACAAAGGAGAAGTGAATTTCCATAGATGCACCTCCAGAACGAAGGATACCCTCCTTCATCATCGTCAATCTTACCAATCATATGGAACCTTGCCATCGGTATGCGCATCCCAAACAATAAGGAATTCATTACGTTAACTAACAGAAACATCTTCTTCCATGTGAGCCATCCTTGTCATACGACCTAGTCTGCATTAAATGTGGCAGTTGCAATGTTGGCCATTTGAGATATTTCACCCTAGGGATGTAAATGGGTATGCGTGGACACCAGGGCACTGTGTTTTAGGAAGAACCTACTGGAATAATATTCGGAGATACCCAATATTCACACCCTGTACTTAACAGAACATATCAGCATGGTAGGGTTTGAATAGTCAACCACATGCAATAAAGTCACTGCATATGCTAGAATCTCTGCATAATTTGTCACCGTAAGGTTTGGATGATTTAGTATTCACGTAGTGTTTATAATCACCGCATAACCACCATTCAATATTATTCACGTTGATAATCATCGTTCAATATTTACCATAGAGTTCAATGTTCAATATTCACCACAAAGTTCATGAAGAGTCCAATATTCACGGAGGGTTGAATTCAATGTTCAAAAAATCTGTGATTAAATATTAGAAAAATAACATATTTTCATTATATATCAAGGTTGGATGAGTTTGATGATGTGTGCAGGCATATGTGAAGATTTCAACAAAGTCAATTATTACCACCTAGCCTCAAATTCGAATTTCATCTTCAAGCTTTGAAGAATATTTGGGACAATCATTCAAGCATATTCAAAGAAGAATATCATGGTGATTTTGATAGGATATCTTATCCAAGATATGTGTGGAGGATTTGAAGGAATAAGTTGAGAGAATAGTGGATCTGTAATTATGAGACTCTCATGTATAAAAGAGAGTGTTCTCTCTTCATTTTGGGGGAGATTAGCTTGAGGGAGTTAGATATCATGTTATTCATAATTGGAGGATGTAATTCATAATTTAGTCTTGTAATTAGGAGAAGGGGATTCTTCGCTTTGATTCTTTCATGCTTTGTCAATTGACTCTTGTAATATAATTTGAGATTGATATATTGTGTGAGCTCACATATGTCATTTGTCGTTCAACTCTTCACATGTTGTATTGTTTTTTTCCTTATGCAATTTCGATGCTTTCCTAGATTAATTCCATTTCAACAATTTAGATTAGATTACTTCTACTTCAGTCCTGCATATATAGTGTGTGTGCTTCGTAAGCCTACAAACCTCGGATTGACAAATTAAATAGTTGGGCAATTACTATAACGGAATTAAACGACAATATTTCCGCCTAACAATATTTCAGTATAGAAAGGAGGCGATCGGTCAAAATGGAGAATGTAGCGATAAGAGGCTGTGTTGGCATGGTGCTTGCATCACTCATAGCAGGATCGTCTTTCCAACGGAACTTTGTAAATCTGTTCGGTGCTTTTTCTGGGTTCTTGGTAATGGCAGCAACCATTATGGCTTCTTACAGGTTCAGAGCTCTTCTACTCGTGTTTTTCTTCACCTCCTCAACGCTCACCAAATGTGGCACTGAAAAGAAGCGTGAAATTGATGCTCACTATAAAGGAGGGCAATGAGACTGGTTACAGGTGTTAATTAATAGTTCACTTGCCACGACATTGGCATTAGGAGTTGCATTTTTGACATATGGGAACGACTCCCAAGACCCCACAGATTTCTCAGTTAGAACAGATCGTGCGCTTGGTGTTTAACTCTAAGAAATCTTTCCTGTATGTCAGTGGGGGTTGCCTCAAAGCTAGCCAGGAACTCTGAGAGTTTGTAGATTATACATGCATTCTGGTGGCTAGTACTTTCATGTGCTTGGGATCTTTTCCATCTTCTCACGAGAAAAGCTTGGGGATGTTGGGCATGCATGGGACTGCAGCGGATAAAGCTGATCTGTTGCTTGCTTTTGGTGTTCGCTTGAATGATAGAGTGACTGATGTGTAATCTTCACTACAAGGGATAAACTATTTAATGAAGACAAGGGAAGACAGACTAGATTTTTCCATGCCACCATGAAATGATAGACCAGATTTTTCCACGCCACCATGTAATGATCGATATGTGTGATAGATGGGTGATTGGGCCAATCTTACTACTGATCGGTTGGAACCATGGTGACCGGTTACAATAGGGTCTTGAACTTACTGGAGATCATTTGTGTCTCTGGATCCTATTCATACCTTGCTAATGGACGAGAGGTTGTTCAAATGGAACACGCAGAAGGAGGCGATTTCATTGATACCCGCAACAAGTCAACCATCCTCATGCCTTGTTCATATGCATTGTCAAAAATGTGATCTACCTCTAGTTCACTTTAGAAACTTCTCGGGCAGGATCCATAAATACGATTGGCTGCATATAGATTGATTATTTGCTCGACTGTGGTGTTTATGGAAATAAAGCAACATGAGGATCATTGGGTTGTTACCATGCTTAGCTGGCTGCCCAGTCAAATTTCCTGCAATAATAGTGCTCTAACTGAGAGAAACAGACCTGCCTTATCCTCCCAACCCCAGACATGCCTGGTCAGAATGTCATCGGACAACTGAGAACTTGAACGACAGGTGCAAAGCCTTCTCTAGTTCCTTTCCTTATTTTTGCGAGAATGCATAACCATTTATGTATATTTTTGTTTGTTTGATTATTTTGTGTTGTTTTTATAATATGGGTGTTTTTGTTTAAAAAAACAAACAAACAAACAAATTGAAAAATTGAAAAACAACAATAATAATAATAAAAGAATAAAACACAAACAATAAAATTTAACAAATAAAAAAATAAAAAAATAAAAACAAAATAACAAAATAACAAAATAAATCAATAAAACTTAAAAACAAAAACATTCTAGTTTACTTTTCTTAATATTCTAGTAGAAATAAATACACCTTTAAAAACTCGAAACAATAATAAAACATAAAATTTCGCGAATGGACATCTCAAACATTCCTGAAAACAATGTTTTTACATTACAACTAATTTGTTTTCATGAGTCACTTCAAAAAGAAATCGACGAAGGAATTAGCACACAAAGGAACGGGTAAGAAATACACATTTCATTTTGTTTGGTTGCTAGCATTTGTACTAATTCCTACATTTTATGTTTTTCAATGCTCTCACAAGTTTTTATGCAGAATTAGTGCTAAATCTTTTTCAGGTTTGAAGACAATCAAATTTTGTGATGAAGTGATATTTTTCAGGAAAACATGTTTGCTAGACATCTTGAAGGAGTTGTTACTCATCAGAAACATTTTGTTGTTACACAACAACTTTTTGCGCATCTTGATGTTTGCTGATATACATTAAAATTTTGCGCATCCTGATGTTTGTTGTTACACAACAACTTTTTCCACACCTTGATGTTTGTTGTTACACAGTGACCATGCTGATACACCATGTTGCGATACCCATATTTCAGCATTTTTCCAAATTTCATGATTAGACACTATCCAAATTCTCCTTCAAAAGTCGATTGGTCATTCCTGTGTTGAAGCCATCTTCCATTGCCTTAACTTTCATTATTCCACACACCTATTTTTCTGAGTTGCATACATCGTTTACCTTATCTTTTTCAGTTCCTTTTTGCCTTTCCAGTTTTCCTTCTGAATAAAACAAACCCCCTTTCCATGATTACATTTCCTTGCCATAAAACTTGTTGCTACTGAGATATTTACATCTATAGTCCTACCAATCTTTTTATAAACTCGTGTTGACTGATGTGGGATTCTTTAAGGCCCACCTTTCAACAATATCGCCCCCATCGACCTCGACACCTTATCTGGGATATAGACTAGAGTTCATTTTTTAGTACCTTGAGGCTTGCATACCTTAATGGAAAGCTCTTTTGCTAGCAATCATGGGAATACATCAATGTCCCTTGATCGTTAGTTCTTGCAAGTGGCTCAACATCATCCCATCTATTCGCACTTCACAAGATGTACTTGGGTACCTTGACACTCATTGATATCACTGGTGAGTTTGTCTCACATTGGTTAACGACATTCATCAATGGCCGGTAATCCAATGATTTCTCTTCATGCTCGAAATCGACACATTTATTCGCATGACTAGAATTGTACCATCGATTTGTAGTGTTTGAAGACTATACACTTGTTCATGATCCCCTCAACAGTTGCAGCAGTTTGATTTCAGATCTATGAGAGTACCACAGTTCCATATTCTCTGCCTTCCACATTTCTCATGATTCAGTAGTAGCAGTTCAGATTCCTTCGCTTCCCATGATCCAGTTACAGCAGCAACATTAGTCGTTCCATTTTCCTGATCTTGCAGTATTGACACCTTCCATCTTCCATGAGTCACAGTTAGACATTCTTTTCTCCAGCAGTTACAACAGTTGCAGCTACAACGCCAGTCACATTTTCCCGATCCAGCAACCGCAACAACTACATCTACTTTTTCGGTAAGTGGAGGTATGTTCTTTTCTAAGATTTAATCACACAATTCCTTATATGCCGACTTGAATATTTTGGAAAATTTCTCTGCCATGCTCTGTTTCCTTCCATGACCTACACTAAGTTGCATGAGGGCATGCAACCGATTCAGTTGGGGGGGGGGATATATTCACTATCAGTATTCCATTTTTCCACTATTATCACTCCATTTTTCCATCTCATTTACTGTTTACCAAATTTTCTTTTCCAACGACACTTTGTTGCATTTCGATTAATACACATATTGGCATGATTCATAAAGATAAAGAAAAGACTTTCTTATACTCAGTGATGCTCTCTTATGCACATTGATAGCTTATTATTTCTAGTGAGTACATGGCTAAATTATTGCAACAAGAAAATCAATAAGTGAAATGAATGTTGTTAACACAAGAACCAACATCTTTTGTATTCATGGTTGTCACACAAGAACCAACCATAAGAAAATTTCGCATGCTGTTACACATGTATTTTACATGTTGTTACTCCTGTATGTCAAATCCTGGAAATATTCCTTATTAAAAAGACATCATCAATCAAAGCCATAGTTTAAATGCAAAAAGTTCTTAAGAAGATCCATGCATATTTGCATGAGGACATGCAACAAGTTGAGTTGGGGGGTATGTTGGGTCTCATAAATGTCCTATTTTCATCCACCTTTCCCTTCATTATTCTTCACATTTCATCGCCCCATTAACCTTCCATCATACCATTTTCATAAATATATGTGGGTTTCTCCTTATTATTTTCCATTGTATTCATTTCGGTATTATAAGTGAATTTGTGATTAAATATTAGAAAAATAACATATTTTCATTACATATCAAGGTTGGATGAGTTTGATGATGTGTGCAGGCATATGTGAAGATTTCAACAAAGTCAAATATTACCACCTAGCCTCAAATTTGAATTTCAACTTCAAGCTTTGAAGATTTGAAGAATATTTGGGACAATCATTCAAGCATATTCAAAGGAGAAGATCATGGAGATTTTGATAGGATATCTGATCCAAGATATGTGTGGAGGATTTGAAGGAATAAGTTGAGAGAATAGTGGATCTGTAATTATGAGACTCTCATGTATAAAAGTGAGTGTTCTCTCTTCATTTTGGGGGAGATTAGCTTGAGGGAGTTAGATATCATGTTATTCATAATTGGAGGATGTAATTCATAATTTAGTCTTGTAATTAGGAGAAGGGGATTCTTCGCTTTGATTCTTTCATTGTTATTTTTTCATGCTTTGTCAATTGACTCTTGTAATATAATTTGAGATTGATATATTGTGTGAGCTCACATATGTCTTTTGTCATTCAACTCTTCACATGTTGTATTTCTTTCCTAGATTAGTTTCATTTCAACAATTTAGATTAGATTACTTCTACTTCATTTCTGCATATATAGTGTGTGTTCTTCGTAAGCCTACGAACCTCGGATTGACAAATTAAATAGTTGGGCTAGTACTACAACGGAATTAAACGACAATATTTCTTCCTAACAAGTACAATGATTGAGGAACCAAATGAGTGAGTAACCCCAAAACAGCCTAAAAGCGGGGATTATATAATTACATGCAATAGATCACCACGTGTCCTTCCCCAAGAAGCTCACGTAACCACTTTTCCCAACTAATTCTAGGATGGGTGAATAAAATATAATAAAAATACTTAGCCCCTTTATCCCCCTATCTCGTGGAATCATATCCCTCTATATTTTCCCTTGTTTATCTTGCATCTAGCCATGTATTTTATTATTAATATTCAATGCATTGCGTTTCTAGGTTCTCCGACCTTTCAACTTTACAGGAACTCTATCATTTCCTCAAATATACAAAAATACATTATTAATACAGGGAATCAAAACCAAGGTGTTACATTCCACTCTCTTTTTTTTGGCACTATCATGAGTGCATACACAAAAGAGAGAAATAAAAATTTCAAAAGTATCCAAAAATTCGTAGGTACTCTTCCCACATGGCTTCCTCATTCTCCCAAGTAGCATATTAAATACTGCAACATGTCCACTAAAACTTTACCCATTCTATGGCTCGATTTTGGACAACTTTGACCATTCATGTCCAATATGTGCAACAACTAGACTTGAAGGTCTCCTTCTCACTCAAATACAATCAAATTCCTGTCAATAACATGGTTAGGATCATGTACATACGTTTTCATCAAAGAGACATGAAATACATGATTATGCACATTCATGAAAGTAGGCAATGCAAACATGTTTGCAGTTGGCCCTATTCTATCCAATATCTCAAATGAACTAGTGAATCAGGTTGCTAGCTTAGTACAACTACCCAACTTCAACGATCTCTTCTTGGGCTTCACTTTCAAAAGAACATGCCCGCTCACTTTAAATTCTCTAGCCATTTTATTCTTATTTGCATAACTCTTCTTTCTGTCTTATGTTTCTTTTAAATTCTTCTTAATTTTAACCATGTGGTCTTCCATATCCTTGAGAAATTTTGTCCCAAGTACTACTTTTTCTATTGGGTTATCCCAACTCACTAGAGTATTTCATTTTCTACCATACAAAGCTTCAAACATGCTCGTCTTCAATGAAGATTGATACCCATTATTGTAGGAAAACTCAACCAAATCCAATTATTCTTCCCACTTAGATAGTTTATCTATCAGATACATTCTTAACATGTCTTCAATCAATTCCAGTTGAATCTCTGTTTTCCCATCTGACTTTGGATGGTATGTTGTGCTAAAATTCATATTTGTACCAAATCCTTTAAATAATCATCTCCAAAATTTTGAAGTAAACTTTGTATCTCTATCTTAAACATTTGACTTAGGTATTCCATGCAACCTAGCAATTTCCCTCATGTAAATTTCTACAGTAAGAGTTGTTGTGTGAGTCATTTTTATAGGAACAAAATGAGAAGCCTTTGTCAATTTATACACCACTACCATTATTTAGTCATGTTGCCTTGTTGTCCAGGGAAATATAGTAATAAAATCAATGGTTACCACTTCCCATTTCTCCTATGGAATTGGAAATGGCTATCGAAAACCCATTAGGTTTGAATGCTCATATGTCACTCTCTGACGTTCCATACATCTGGCGATGTAATCAACAACATCCTTCTTCATTCCTAGCAAAACATATTGGCTTTTTATTGTTGCAATTGTTTTCTATTAATCGTGATGTGTTGCATATGGAACATTATCCATTTATTTTAATACCAAATTCATAATTTCTCCAAAACTAGGAACATAAATTATCTTTTTATGCATAAGTACTCCATGTTATTTCATCTTATATTCTTTAAATTTTTGCTGTACAATTTTCTTTTGCAAGATATTTTTTACCTGTAGGTAATGTTGGTCTATAACATCATTGTCTAAAATTTTGCTCTTTAAACACGAGCTATGCATACTAAGGGTTGTAGCATGCATGAGATGAACTCTTCTATTGAGTGCATCATTAACTTTATTTTCTTTTCCTTTTATATGCTTGATGTCAAAGTCGTACTTACTTAAAAATTCCAACCATATTTTCTTCATGTAATTTAAAGTTGGTTGCTCAAAATCATATTTTAGATCACTATGGTCTATCCTTAATTCAAATATCTTCCCCATTGAATGCATCCCAACATATCAAAACTACATCAAAAACTAATTCAATGCCGTTATCAGAACACGGGACTCTATACTCCATTGCTAGTACCCAAAGGACCTTGGGAGGATATCAATATGGATTTTGTCTTAGGATTTCCTATGACTCGAAGAAAACACGATTCAACAATGGTAGTTGTGGATATATTTTCAAAAATGGAACACTTTATAGTGTGTAAGAAGACTAATGATGCTAGTGAAGTAGATGCATTGTTTTTCAAAGAAGTGGTCAGATTGCATGGATTTCCACAGAGTATTACTTTAGATCGTGATACCATATTTCTTGGAAAATTTTGGAGGACACTCTGGAAAAAGTTAGGCTTAGATTTGTTGTACAGTTCAACGTATCATGCTCAAACGAACAGTCAGATAGAAGTAGTGAACAAGAGTCTAGGAAATTTGTTGAGAAGTTTAAGTGGAGAGAATCTTAGTTAATGGGATTTGGCATTGGCCCAAGTTGAATTCACATATAATGATTCGGTGAACAGATCTAAGGGAAAGAATCCATTTCAGATTGTTAATGAACAGTCGCCAAAAGGTGTGGTAGATTTGGTTGCATTGTTAGGTTTGGAAGGCAAGAAGAGTGATGATGCGAATGATTTTGTGGACAATATGCATGAATTGCAAGAACAGGTAAAGAAGAAATTGTAGACCGAAAATGATGGTTATAAGCAAAGAACAGATCAACATAGAAGACATAAGGTATTCCAAGAGGGTGAGTTGGTCATGAATCACTTGAGGAAGGAGCTATTTCCTCGAGGAACATATAATATACTCAAGTACAAGAATATAGGTCCATGACGGATCTTGAAAAATATCTATGATAATGCTTATCGGTTGGAAATTTCAGAGAAATTTGACATATCTCCTCATTCAATGTTGTTGACCTCTATGAGTTTCATGAAGGGGGAAAAAAGCAGATGAAGGCATCCTCGACGAATGGGAACAATATCTACCAGTTAAGTCCGAGGAGCATATTGAAGAAATTCTTGCTACTAGAATTGGTAAGAAGACTCGCCGGAAGGAGTACATGGAATGTTTGATCAAGTGGAAGAATCGAGGAGCAGAAGATGCATCGTGGGTGGATGAGGATCAATTATCACGTGTGAAAAACTCTTCACTTCAGTAGTGATCTGCACATAAGCTGGAGCTCATGTTTTTCTTACCAGGTGTGTCTGATGTAGGAGCATCCTTGGGCTCGGGCAATCCGCATCACCCAAAAATATTTCCATTCTACAAATAGAAAATAAGTCGAATAAGGATTGTGTTAGTAATCCATTTTATTTAGTCAGTTTATTGTAAATTCGAGTTGTTGATTACTCCTGCAGCTACTCTAGCTATGCTGCAACTCATGCTGAAATTGCCACGTATAGAGTAATTTTACAAGTGTCATGCTGAAACTGCCATGTATAGAGAAATTTTACAAGTGTCATGCTGAAACACGAAAACATAATGAAATTTTACAAGTGTCATGATATTTATTTATTTGCAACATTGTGGTCGTACGCATTTGATTTTTCCATGGTGGTATGCATTCATGATGAGTCACAACTACCGTTAGGTAAAATAACTCGCGACTAAAGGACAAAGTGTGACCCAAGGCCGAATGGAAGTTGAAGTGATCTGGAAGATAGAGAGAAGGTTTGGGTAACAACTCATTCTTGGAGGGAAGACAAATCTTTTTAGAGCCGAGGAGGAGTTTTAAAAAGAAATGGAGCGTGAATTTGAAGGGGTTGGTGAACCATGAAGTAAGGAAATCGTAGAAAGTGGACTGGAGAGAAAGATTCCAAATTTGGTGAACACACAAGAAGGGAAAACATAATCTCAACCGATACACACAGACCATTACCCTCTATACGATTTCGTAGTGGTTCCAACCACATGAGCAGAAATGCATGGTTGTCTTTTAACCCAGACTCGATGTAATGCAAATCATGTACTCTGAATCAATAAAATAGTGGTGCTTCATTTCATGTTTTTTGGTTTTTTAATTTCTAGTGGATTTCCTTATTATTTGGCAAAAGTATTTCTGTTTTGTTTTTCCGTTGTGTATTATATACCAGGGTGTGTGCTGTAATTGTGTGTTGTGTTGCAGCCCACTTACCTCTACATTAATTAACAAAGGTCACATATTTTATTCCTGTGAAGACTACAAACAATGCAATAAACATTGCAGATATTTACATGAAAGAAGTTGTCAGGCTACATGGGGTGTCAAAGACAATTGTTTCAAACAAAGATCCAAAATTCGCATCCAATTATTAGAAGGGATTGTTCAAAGGATTTGGGACAAATTTAAATCTCAATACAACATATCACCCATAGTTAGATGGGAAAACAAAGATGACTAATAGAATCATTGTAGACATGCTCATAATGTATGAGATGGACCAACCATCAAATTGGGAAGACTACATCCACTTATTAGAGTTTTCTTACAATAATGGGTGCCAAACCTCATTAAAAATGAGACCATTTGAAACATTGTATGGCAGGAAGTGTAACACACCAGTGAGTTGGGATAACCTAGCAGACAAAGTTGTTATTGGGCCAGAGTTGCTAAAGGAAATGAAAGAGCAAATGACAAAGATTAGGCATAATTTAAAGCTTTCCCATGACAGAAAAAAAAATCCATGCAGACAAGAAAAAAATATTTAGATATTTTAAAGCGGACGAACATGTTTGTCTAAAAGTGGAAGCGAAAATATTTTCGATAAGATTGGGTTGTTGCCCAAAGTTGGAAGCAAGATATTGTGAGACTTTTGAAATTTTAGAGAAGATAGGGCTAGTTGCGTACATGTTATCATTTTCTGCATCCATGAGAGTGCATAATGTATTTCATGTATCATTATTAAAGAATTGTGTGTCTGACTCTAACCACATAATTGATTGGACTATGATCAAGGTGGAAAACGAAAGGGATTTCCAGGTGGAACCTTTACACATCATGGAACGAAAAGTTAAAGTGCTCATGAATAAAGCCACATGGATGGTAAAGGTTCAATGGACGTACTACGGTCTTGAAGATGCAACATAGGAGCATGATGAAACTATGCAAGAGGAATACTTGCAATTTTTTTTGTCAATTTTGAAGAAAATAGAAGCTAAAAATGCAAGACTCCATTTTTGGGAAGCTAGACTTCTGGAACCACATCTCAAAATTCTTGGTCACCTGCATTGATAGCCCTGATAAAGGAATGGTGCTGCCTGATCGACTGTGAGCAATGAAGGGAGCACATTCCTTGCGTCAATAGGTTGAAAAAAACGAGATATTGTGGTTGGAGAGTAAACTAATTGCAAAAATTTATTTTTTGGATATTATAATGTGTGTGTGTGTGTGTGTGTGTGTGTGTTTTGGCATGGTATTGTGCACCGAGGATAATGAACAATTATAGGGGAGGGGGAATGTAACATCCCCGCTATAATCCTCGATTTAATTATTGCATAATGTAGATATGAATATGGCTATGCCCAAGCAATGTAATATGCGAAATGTATTTTCTAAATTTTACTAAATAAAATGTGATCTTAATTGTTGGGGGATAGGGACATAGATGGGAGCTGAGTTTTCCACAAGAGAAGAGTGTCTCAGAGGGGTCGAAGGGGGAAATGATTTATGGGTATTAATCCAAACCTATATCTCTGAATTTTATTATCATTGGGTATAACTTATATTTTTTGTTTGAGTGTATGAGAACCAATCATTAAACTCATATTTATTGGAAGCATGCGGCTGAAGTAAAATCAACATTGGGAAGAGTGAGCAATCAATTGTCTTGGTAAAATAGAGGAAATTCGTATGGGAAGAACAAGAAGTTTTTGACATTCATTTTTTGGGCATGAACAAAAATAGAGCAAAAAAAAAGAGCATTGTTGCTAGACCAAGAAGGTTGGGAGAATTTTGGAGCATGTTGGAGTGTTTTTGGAGCATTATGGAGCTGAAGATTGTAGAGTCAGGCTGTCAAACCTGAAGAGTGAACTCTTGTGTCAGTTGCCTTGTAACAAAAAGTGTTTGTTGTTTTCCTGGTAGTTTTCTTGGCAGTGAGTTCTCTTAAGTTCCTAGTTGAGAGATTCCTAGTTATTTGTGCTAGAGAGACCGTGATAAACGAATGGGTTGCCTAATGGAATGAGAGTAGTGAAGGGGTACATTCCTTGGGTTGGGTAGGTCAAGAAGAAGAGAGTTAGAGAAAATTTGGGATAGTTGTAGGACAGTACCAGTGGGTTGTGAGATATTGAGTTGTGAGTGGACTGTGTGTGAGAGACAACCTTCTTTCGTGGATTCCTAGCCTCAGCTCAGGGGTGAATTGTTGTTGAAACTTGGAACAATAAGTCTATGGTTGGGTGGAACGTCATTCCCAAGCAGTTGGTTGCACAAAATTTCTTTTAAAGATAAGTTTTATCTATTTTCATAGTTTTCTTACGAGTCTTATAGTTGTACATTTACTATTGTAGTTGATTTATTAATTGCATTATGTTCATTTAGAATGTTGTAGATGCATTTAATTATGGATATCATAATCTAGTTTAAATCTAGTTTAATTCATAGTTGGTAAGCTACAAGAGTTAATCAACAAACAAAAAAATTATTCTTTTATGACTATTTTTCTGCAAGTAATGTTTCTCAGTTAGGCTAGGGAACATTATAGTTAATTGAGTTACATGCCCTATATTTTTCTCGACTCTCGATCCTCATCCTTAGTATAAGAGTTTAATTCAAAAAATCCAAGATTGTTGTTTGTTTTGTTGGAGAGTATTAATGCATAGCTCACAAACCCCACCACCCCATAGTTTAAGACATGTGCACTCACACACACACCCCACCACCCACTCTCTTAGGGGTGTGTGTGTGTGTGTATGTGTGTGCGCCATGTGCATGTATGAAAGTGCACACACACACATCTTCACCCCCCACTAAAAATGGTATGAACACATTAATCAAAGGAGGGTGGATAGTGGTGTGCATGTGTTGTTAATGTTTGTAGCTCAAACATGTATTTCCGCAAGGATGTCTACTTGTGGAAATCATCATTAAATATATCCTATGTTTTTTTTAGAGTTCACTTAATTAATTAATTAATAAAGTGAACGTCTTTTTATAAAGTGACTTTTAATTAATAAAGTGATTAAAGTTGAGCCACTTAGTGATTTAATTAAAAGAGAGCCATTAATCTCAAGGTTAGATCTTGACCATTGAGATTAGGGATTTGGCTCAAGTTAATGTTATAAAAGATAGAGAGGGAAAATGACAAAGACACAAATATTGTTTATTCAAAAGTTACATGGGTAAGTGTGGAAGATCAAAGTTCTAATTTTCAATTTGGCGAGGAGATTTCAATAGGGAGAAACCAACAAGAAGGCAACATTAATTACCAGCCTAGACCGTACAACAGATAACTAGCAGAGGGTCGCACATGTGGATAGAAAAGCAGTCGGGAAGGGTCACATGCGTGATCTGATCAAGGGAAGCAGGTCACACGGGTTCCAAGATAGCCCACACGTGCGAATCCGTACAGAGCAAGTTGTAGAAGTTGTACAAAGCAAATCGTACAACTGATGGGTCGTACAACAAGTCTGGGCAACGGGTTGAGGTGATTTTGTCTTTCAGATTTTGTTGTTTTCGCTGTAAAATCCTCAAAGCCATTTTCCCAGTGTGGGAGCTCTTGTAAGTTCTGATGTTATTTAATGATTAACTGATTTAGAAGAGCATAAATAAATTGTGTATTATGTATGATTTTTTTTCTAGTTTCCCTTGTTAAAGACTTAATAATTCCAACAAAGTAATCTAGATCTGATATGTTTTCTTATATGGTTGGTTTTAGAGTAATTAACATGTGTGTGCACATGCACACACACAAACCCCTTCATGTGACCCCCACCCATCAATCCCCAAGAGGGAATCACACCTTCAGCCCCCAATAGGGTGGTTGGTGGTGTGCATGCATGTGCACACACATGCACACAACACAAACATGTGTTCATCTCCTAGGAGCATGGATAGCGCACACACACAAACACACCTTTATTCTTGGTAGTGTTGTTCCTCGGGTTGTTCCTGGCGAGGGAACAATGCCAAGGCACCCTATGAAGGCTTGGTAAAGTCTCCCCCCTTTAGGCTTCAAGCTAGCTTTTGGACCAGAGGGTGTAACCCTCAAACTATCACAATTATTACTATTCTGAGTCACCTCAAAGACAACTATTTAGTACACACTCTAAAGTCGGATTTCAAATGATTGTAAAATAATATAAATGCTAGTGAATTAATAACTGTTAGGGATAACAACTAGCTCCTAATAAACCATCAGATGAAGGCCTCTCTATTGAGCACATTTATCCAACATTGCAAATACATAAAAATGAAGTTTGATGAAAGATGCGGAAAAAAATTCTCAAATGCCAATGAGAATAATGTGGCACTCCTCGACATCGAGGAATAACATAATATCATAAATAATAAAAAGGATAACAACCCTTAATATTTTAGATGAGAGAAAAAACACATTGGAAATCTAGATGAAGCCAATAGCATACACGAAAACATGTTGAGAATTTCACTCGAGCCCAACAGTTCAACAACATCCATAAATCCCTACACAATCTTGATTTCTAATTAGGATACTCTTTATTGCTAACATGCAGCCATGTATGTTGAACACATTGTAAAACTTGTAAAGAAAACACTCTCAGTCAAAACCCTGAGAATGAGCGATTACAAACACAGAGAATAACATATATTTTACTGGTTATGCTTGATAAAAGTTTAAGATACAGTTGTAAGGAAAACAGTGAGAACTGTTAAACGGTAAAAACAAATTCTTAGGATTAGGATTTCAGATCCTATAATCTAGTGTTGGTTTTAACCAATAAGATCAAGTTAGAATTTAGTTATGAGTGCATTCAATAAACAGTTTCTAATGTACATTGCTATAAATTGATGTATGCCCATAAACGCTGAGTGTGAGATGAGTGTGAGCCTGCTGTAATCTCCTTGATCTGAATAATAAGACAACCGATACCTTTGCTTGGTGGACGTAGCCCAACGTTTAGGTGAACCACGTAAATCTCTGTGTTTTTAATTCTGTGCTTGAATTATGATATTTGTGTTTCCGCATTTGCAAATTACAACAATTGATTTCAGAGGTGGTTGGAAGAGAGGATGTCGAGAGCGTCAAAATTCGGAGGAGCAACAACATTAGCACGAGGTGCGTCGATTCCCACATCGCCGCAAGGGCCTCCTCTGGGAAGGTACGACGACACACTAGTTCGACTTTCATTTATTCAAAATAAGTGAGATCGCCGCACCCTAACAATATTGAGAGGGGTGACGACCAACAACCATAGTCGCAGCCTGGATACATCGGGAGCTGCGGCGACCCTTTGAAGCACGTCGCAGACCACTCACATCGGGAGGTGCAACGGCTTTAAAATTTTTATGAAGGCACTTGTGTATGTTTTTTGGAGTTGAAAAATTTTAAGGTATGGTTTTTTTAAAGGGTATGAAGTTTGTTGTATAAAACAAACGAGTGGAGGATTCTATAAAAAGTATTATATGCATAAATTCAAAAAGTATTATATGCATATTATAATGCATAAACTCAAGTGTTGAATTTTTTGAAAAAGTGAATCTTTTGTTTTTAATAAAATCTTTTTTTTATTAAACTTTTTTTATATATTATTAAAAGGTTTTTTTGGATTAAACATTTTTTAAATTATTATTCAACATTGAGTAAGATTATTCTTCCATATAAGGGTCTTGGTTATTATAAGCAGTGGTGTTTTTTGGAATGTTTCCTCTAATGGAAACGCAAAGTGCTAAGTTCGAAATTGAGAAGTTTAATGGCAAGAACAATTTCGAGATCTGAAAGGTTAAGATGCACGATTTGCTCATGCAACAAGGCGTGGTGAAGGTGCTTTTGGGAAAAGCAAAGCAACCCGCGACCATAACAGATGATGACTGGGATGAGATGGATGCGAGAGCACCGAGTGTCATATGCTTGTGTTTGGCCGACGATGTTCTGTTCAATATTGTCTTGGAGAAGACAACAGTTGGTTTATGGACGAAGTTGGAAAGCCTGTACATGACGAAATCCTTGACGAACAGGATCTTCCTGAAAATACAATTGTACAGTTTGCGCATGGAGGAAGGTATGAAAATAGTTGATCATCTAAATACTTTTAATACTCTCTTAGTTTAGTTGACTAGCATGTGAGTGAAATTTGAATCTGAAGATAAGTCAATTACATTATTGTGTTCTTTGCCCGCGTCATGGGATCACTTTGTTACCTCTATTAGTTTCAGTTCAACAGAAATTATTGAGTTTGATGACATTGTTGGAGCTTTACTGTCTGAGGAACAAGGAAGAAATCCAATCTAGAAACCTCTACATCTGAGACGATGGTGATCAGAGGTAGAACTAAAGAAAGATGACACAGTTAGAGGGATTTCTCTCGGTCAAAGTCGAAGGGAAATAAGAGCAAGCTTAAGTGATGGTTTTGCGGAAAATCTTAACACCTAAAGAAGGATTGTTGGAAGCGACAACAAACCTCCAAAGAAGACCCTCCAAAAGAGATGAAGGAAGCAAATGCAACCAAAACAGGTTCAACAACAGTTTCAGGTATGATTGATGAAGTTTTATCAATTAGTATTGGTTCACGTCATGATCAACAATGGTTATTAGATTCTGGTGCTTCAAACCACATTTGTCTTCATAGACATCGGCTTATTACTTATCAATATATAGATGATGTAATAGTTTACATGGGAAATGATATCTCGTGTAAAGTTGTGAGAATTGGTAGCATTTGAATTAAGATGTTTGAGGAAACTGTTAAAATATTAACTGATGTAAGACATGTACCTGAGCTTATGAAGAACCTAATCTCTTTGGGAGTCTTAGACACAGGAGGTTACAAGAATATTGTTCAAGGTGGAGTTATGAAGGTCTACAAAGGAATCCTACTGGTTATGAAAGCAAAGAAGGTTGGTAACCTGTTTTTGTTAGAAGGAAGAACTGAGTCATATCATGCGACAACGGTATCTGAGAAAGACAGTGATTTTGTTCGACTATGGCATCAACAGTTGGGCCATATGAGCAAACAAAGATAGAAGGTATTAATTGATCGCAAATTGCCTCCTAGTCTAAAGTCTTTAAAGTTAGATTTATGCAAGCACTGTATTTATGGAAAATAGAATAGGCAGAGGTTTAAAACCGGAAGACACACCAGTGAATGAATCCTTCATTATATCCATTCTGATGTTTGGGGACCATCCCCTACTATTTCATATGGAGGATCATCATATTTTGTAACTTTTATAGATGATTTCTCTAGAAAGGTTTGGGTCTATATGTTGAAAAGTAAGGCTGATGTATTTACAGTTTTCAAGCAGTTTAGAGCTTTAGTGGAAAAGAGCACTGGTAGATCCATTAAATGTTTAATAACTGATAATGGTGGTGAATTTACGTCAATGTAATTTGAAAACTATTGCAAAGAGGTTGGTATTGATAGGCATAAAACCACTGCCTATACTCCTCAACAAAATGGAGTTGTTGAACGCATGAACAAGACTCTTCTAGAGAGAGCAAGGAGTATGCTTAGTAATGCCAATTTGCAGCAGGAACTATGGGCAGAAGTAGTAACTACAACTTGTTATCTGGTGAATCGATCACCATCAACAACAATAGAGTGCAAGATTCTTGATGAGGTATGGAAAGGTCACCCTTGTAATTATTCTAATCTTAAAGTTTTTGGTTGTGAAGCCTATGCTCTAATTCCGAAACATCAACGTTCTAAATTAGATCCAAAATAAAAAAGGCTTATCTTTGTTGGATATGGTGATGGTATNTCTAATTCCGAAACATCAACGTTCTAAATTAGATCCAAAATAAAAAAGGCTTATCTTTGTTGGATATGGTGATGGTATTAAGGGGTACAGGTTGTGGGATCCTACTGCCCACAAGATCACCATTAACAGAGATGTAATATTTGGTGAATCATCTCTCATCAAATCAAATGTAGAGGTTCAAATGAAACAGGAAGAAGCATTGAAGTATCAACAAATTCAGTTTGAAACTAATGAAGGTGAACATGAACAAGTTTCAGAAGATGTTCATGAAGAGTCTCTTGCAGCAGAGGAATACATGGTTGATGATGATAGTCAACAGATTGTGGAATAACTACAAACTTCCCTAAGGAGTTCTACACGGGTCAGAGTTCCTCGAAGAAGGTATGATGATTTTGTTTCGTCAGTTTCTTTAAGTACTAATGATGATGAACCTTCATGCTATCAGGAATCTGTGAAGGGTTCTAACAGTGATAAATGGAAAGAAGCAATGAATGATGAAATGAAGGCATTAGAGAGGAATGCCACATGGGACCTGGTAGAACTTCCAAGAGACAGAAAAATTGTAGGTTGCAAGTGGGTCTACAAGCTGAAGAAGGGTGTTGATGATAAGGTGGAAAGATACAAGGCAAGGCTGGTTGCGAAAGGATATTCTCATAAAGAAGGTATTGACTTTCATGAGATTTTTTCACCAGTTGTAAAGACTGTTTCAATTCGAATTGTGTTAGCATTAGTTGCATTGCTTGATTTGGAATTGGAGCAATTAGATGTTAAAACTGTTTTCTTACATGGAGATTTGGATGAGGAAATTTACATGGAACAACCTGAAGGGTCGTTCAGAATCACAACAAGATATTTGTTTGCAGGCTCAAGAAATAATTGTATGGTCCGAGGTAGTCGCCCAGACAATGGTACAATAAATTTGACTCTTTCATGGTGAACCAGAATTATACAAGGAGTGAGTATGATCATTGTGTCTACTATAAGAAATTGAATCATGGCATATTCATTATCTCAGTATTGTATGTTGATGATATGCTTTTAGCAAGCAAAATCATAACTGAGATCAACAGGTTAAAGACTCAGATGGCTAGGATGTTCGATATGAAAGATCTAGGAGTAGCAAGGCAGATTTTGGGCATGGAGATATTCAGAGACAGGAGGAATGGTAAGCTTTGGTTGTCACAACCAAAGTATGTTGAGAAGATACTTTTGAGGTTTGGTATGAACGATGTGAAACCAGTTTCAGTCCCTTTGGCTTCCCATTTTAAGCTTTCTTCAAGTTTATGTCCTAGTACAAAAGAATAAAATGAATATATGTCTTGAATACCATATGCTAATGCAGTGGGAAGTCTAATGTATGCGATGGTTAGTACAAGACCAGACATTTCACATGCAGTTGGGGTTGTCAGCAAGTATATGGAAAATCTAGGTAAAGAGCATTGGGCAGCAGTGAAATGGGTGCTTCGGTATCTAAGGGGAACAAGTGATTATTGTATCACCTATAAAAGTGGTTGTGAATCAGTTTGTAGATATGTTGATTCTGATTTTGCAGGTGATTTGGACAAGAGAAGGTTGACTTCAGGGTATGTCTTTACTCTTGCAGGTGGAGCTATTAGTTGGATGTCAAAGCTACAGAACATTTTCGCTTTATCCACTACAAAAGCAGAATACGTAGTTGCTTCACATGCTTGCAAAGAGGCAGTTTGGTTGAAAGGTTTGTTTGGTGAGTTTGGAAGGATGCAGGACAAAGTAAAGTTACTTTGTGATAGTCAAAGTGCTATTCACTTGGCCAAGAATCCAACCTACCACAATAAAACAAAACATATACCTATCAAGTACCATTTTGTAAGACAGGTCATCGATGAACGTGGAGTCTCTCTTGAGAAAGTGCATACAAAAGAGAACTGCGCAAACATGTTCACAAAACTAGTATTGTTAGAGAAGCTATGATGGTGCTTGGCTTCTCTTGGCTTGCAGAAAAGGTGATGAACAAAAGAAGAAGCAAGGTATCAGGTTAATTGTTGTCAAGGTGGAGATTGTTAAACGGTGACAACAAATTCTTAGGATTAGGATTTCAGATCCTATAATCCAACATTGGTTGTAACCAATAAGACCAAGTTAGAATTTAGTTATGAACGCATTCAATAAACAATTTCTAATGTACATTGCTATAAATTGATGTATGCCCGTAGAGGCTGAGTATGAGCCTGCTGAATAATAAGACAACTGATACTTTTGCTTGATGGACGTAACCCAACGTTTGGGTGAACCACGTAAATCTCCATATTTTTTATTTTGTGCTTGAATTATGATATTTGTGTTTCCACATTTGCAAATTACAACAAGAACAAGGAACAAGTATGCAAAATAATCTTTATATCTGAGATAAATTTGTACAAAGATAACAGTAACTTGGAAAAGAAGAGTTTTCTCATTAACTAAAGAATAATACATAAAATAAGAGAAGCATAGGATTTGCAATTAAGGTGATGAATCCGTCGATTGGTTTCTCAATCTGCTAAAAACAAATATGGCCCTATGGTCACTGAGCACATTTCAACCTCTCTGCTGCAAAAACTTCCAATCCCTACAGCATCTTCAATACTACCTTTTATCCTCTTTGAATGCTGAGTTTTGGTTTGCTTTTCTATAACGTTTTACATTTTGGAAAAATGTAGGTTTTATGTTTGGGTTTTTTAAGGTTTTACATTTTAGTTCTTTTTGGAATATTTTCTGGTGATATTTGTTCAAAATCTTGCAAACAATTGTTGGATTTGCAGTTTTGAATAATTATTTTTGTATAATGAAGGGGTGCTTCAGGTTTTTTTTAGCATGCTAAATTTATTTCTGCATTCAAAAACGCAATTTAAATAATCAAATATTATAATTTCGTGTAAATTTAAGTCGTCAAATTCCAATCAAAAAACCAAAACATAGAACAATTAAACAAACCTTTCAAAAATTAACAACTCTTCCACTCAGTGGCAATAAAGAATGACACAACTATTCTACTTTCTTCAAATCATCACAACCTGTCAATTCAATTTTACCAGTGTATTAGGCAATACTCCAACCTCCACCAGAGCATTGCACCAGTTTGACACTGAGATGCCTCAAGTTGGGGCAAGCACTTCTACCAAAAGATAATTCCGATATTTCTGGCCATTCCCACATTTTGTAGTGGAGTGGAGGCATGCACTTATCACTGGAAGAATCCAACCTACTTTATTTTTCTCATAGCAAAGGCCTTCTAGTATTTTCTTGTAGTAATAACATTCAATAAGAGGTGGAGAGCTCCTCAAGATTAGCTATCATCATCCCTTAAGATCACATACTGCTACCCCTTTATCTTCTTTATAGCGTTCAAGTTTTTTTTTTTTTTAAACCAGCTCTTCTTCATCATGCAACAAGTCTTGGAAACTTTCTTTAGCAGTTGGGCATCTCTTTCAGACATGTTGGCATCTTGTTATATGCTGATTAAAACACCGGATTGCCTTTAACTTCTGAGATCACAATTTAGGAGAGATTTTCAGGATAAAAATTGCTACAGGAACAACTCTGGGCATCAAATCTGCTTAATAACAGAACAATTTTGGGCGTCAAATCAGCTGCAATAGCTGTCTCCAACAACGCCCAGTTGCAAGTTAATTCACTAAATAGTCAAATCTGTGAATACATATTAATGGACTCTCTTTGGTCTTCAAACATTTGCAAGTTGTTTGACTTTGATAATACTTCATTTGAAGGATAAAAATTAATAAGCTTTGCAATACCTTCATCATACATTTGCTGGCCTAAAGGTTGTTCTTGCAAAGATGAGTATGACTCTGCTGTCAGGTTGAGAAACATAACAATAACTGATAAGCCTTGGCACTAAAGGAATGATATCTCGCTAGTTCGCAAGCTGCCATCTATCTATCCAATACTCCCAATACTCCATCTAAGAGAATTTTTCTGAGGGGTGAATAACCTATTCCAAATTCCGACAGTCTGCTATGCTAACATGTTAATCTTTTTATGATGATGACAATAAAAAGAACAAGATGATGCCCTGAAGCATGTCTTCTTACTGCCTGGATTATTCACTAAATATGTCCAAGGAAAGATGGTGGTTTGTACAAATGTGGCATGTAAGAAATGGATACTCATTGCCAAACCAGATGAAGCTCATTTGACTGACTGAAAATTCTCCACTCCATAGGGGACATGAATGTGTATGTTTCATTCTACAATTATCTTTTCCTTAACATCCTGCTTCCATTCCCTCATTGTCTCATATGAAGATGGTAAATTAGAATCTGGAATATAGTACAAGTCAGCATTTATTATCTCAGCAATCGGAGGGTTTAGAGTACCCTTTTACACGCCATGGTTTTAATTTTGCTCAGCCTTATCAAATCAAGTTCCATTCTGAATGTCATTGGTTGCCTTCCAATCTTCACCTGCTAATGGGATATTGTTTGAATGACCCTCTTGTGACTGTGGTTATAGGGCCTTGAACAGGAACACTTTCTTCCATGAACACATCATCGAATTTTTGCTTAGGAGGCCCACTGTCTAATGCCACCTGAAGTGGGCATGGCATATTGTCTCCGCCTTGATTAGTCATTGATGAAAACCCCTTTTGTTCTAGAAGAAGGGTTTGTACCTAATATCGGAGACTGGCAATCAGTTTGTACACTGCTCATACTGACTTCTGCATGACTTCTCATAGCAACTATCTTCTGTTTTGTATGCGTTGTCACCTCTGTAGTGATCAGGTATAGATTTAGTTGGCTTCACAATCACCAACAGATGGACCTGAGTGCTTCATTAAATTCCTTTTTGTCGGGATATTTTGTGAAAGACATCGCCCACATCCTCTACGCTGCTACATTTGGCATACACGTCTACAAGGGCGTTCCCCACAACGACATCGGACTCGAATCCACTTCTTACAGTCATGTTATGGATATTCCTACCATTTTCCAGCGCTGACGAGATCGATTTCAAAATGGGTATCGGGCTTAAATCCCGTCAAAATGAAATGGGCGCTGACTTTGCCCTCTGACGGGGTTTTGGTATTGAAGCAGCGCGGCAAGAGAAAAGTATACATGGTAGAGTCGATATTTTCCGTGAAATGCAAAACAGAGAACGCCCCTTTCAATCCACCCTGCTTAAAGACTAATCTCGCATCTCCAGGAGAGTTGGAATGGCGCTGGCATTGCTGAGTCGTGCTTCTTGGATGGTTGAATACTAGTTCCCTAGGGATGCACCGCCCAGAAAATTTAGAAGGCAAAGACCAAAGGCCCAGTTTTAATGTTGTTCGTGAAGACAAATTGTACTCTCCACGTGTCCCCCGGCCACGCTGAGCGAGGGCTGTCAACGATTTCGGGATAGACTTACAGGAATTTTAAACTCGCCCATGCATCCGAAACGCTGCAAGGCTGCCACGCGTCAAAAGATTAACCATTTCGGAGCATGAAAGATTTTAAATCTCATGGTAATTGAGGATCCGAAATGTACATGATTCGTTGATGTCTTGGACCTGTGGACGGCTCGATTCTCAAGCTTTGGTTTAAGTTTCCAATGCATGATTGGCATGTTTTCAGTTTTGAGTTTTGAGAATGTTGAGGGCATATCGTAAGAGGTTATAAGTTCAAATCCAGAGGGATAGAGTATGTATATGTTTTGGTCTAACTTTCGAATGTATGATTGGCATGTTTTGTTGAGTTTTGAGAATGTCGAGGACATATAGTAAGAGGTTATAAGTTCAAATCCAAAAAGATAAAGTATGTATATTTTTGTAGACTTTATCTATAAAATTACTGCGCGAAAGAGTTTCATATACCAATTTAATATCTGACTTAACCCTAATCTTAAAAATATATTATTATTATTATTATAGAACATGCAACTGATTTGGCATGCTTTGTTGAGTTTTGAGAATGTCGAAAGCATATAGTAAGAGGTTATAAGTTCAAATCCAGAAAAATAAAGTATGTATATTTTTGTAGACTTTCGATAAAATTACTACGCGAAAGAGTTTCATATACCAATTTAATATCTAACTTAACCCTAACCTTAAAAATATATTATTATTATTATAAGACATGCAACTTATTCATATTGTTATTATTGATACCGGTCATATTTTTTTGAAATATTAATCCTGTTTAAAACCTGTCGTCCACGTATCATGCAAATCGATGATCATCTTTCGGGCAGCAAAATAGTGGTGCGTTAATTTTGCCATTTGGTTCCTAATTGTCAAACCGTGGTTTTGACGTGGCGAGGTTTGGTGATTTTCTGGTGAGGTAGTTTTGTAAATCATTTTCACCAGCACCCGAAACTGCCTACTATTTAGCACTTGGTCATAGCTGTCGGACATGTGGTTTGGACGGCTGGCTTGGTTAAATATATGGACGGAAAATTAAATATATCGAATCTTTTAATTTCTTCCACAAGCATTCAACGCACGGGTGGTATTCCGACTTAGGATAGGGATGAAGTGTTTGATAATGCAAGGCACGCCGGATTTACAACTCCACGTGACCATAATAATGAATGGATTTTGACTTACGATAAATTACAAGATCTTGGTATAAAGTCACCCAGGGCATTCCAAAACCATTCATGAACCTGGTAACCATAAACATATATGAGAATGAATGGAGCTAATTTTAAAGGTAAATGGGTTTATAAAGGAATATTTTTAAATATAATAATTTCCATTCATATTTTTGGATTGTTAATAAAAACTAGTATATTTCTAAGCAGAGAATGCCGAAATAATTTGAAAGAAGTTTTCATACTAATGTTGTGAATGGATTAATAAAGATATTGCAAATAAAGTGATGTTATTTGAAATGGTTCATTATTTTGATAAGGAACACTTACCATCTCAAATATGCTACTTTGTTTGTTCTGGATATTCGAAGGGAAGGCACCACAGGAGGGAGAAAGCGTCGAGACGTAGATTCTTCGGGGCAAAGGAGTACACAAGGAGAAACCACACGCGAGCTTCAAAAGAGAAGTGTGAAAGTAAGGGGTATACTGCCTGGGAAAACATAGCCGCAGACCCCTCCCATTTTTCATTCTCTCTATTACATATAACACCCGCCAAAAAAGTTATGAATGAGGTATTCTTATGCAGCTTGTGTAAGCTATTGGGGAGAAAATCTGCCAGCTTACTCTTGGAAATGTGGGATTGTTTCAGTGAATATAGCTAATCACAAAATGCACATGTAATAGAGGAATATCACCCAACAAAAACATCAAAAACATTGTTAACTATATTTTTACCATGATATTGATTTAAGAATAAATTTTTAATAAAACTAAAATCAATCATCAAAAACATCGTTAACTATATTTTTACCATGATATTGATTTAAGAATAAATTTTCAATAAAACTAAAATCAACACTTATATGAAGGTGAAACTAAATCAACACTTATATAAAGGTTTTATCTTTTCACCTTTTTTAAAACGTTTTTATATTTGTCCGCTTTTTAACAGGCTTGTTGATAGGTGGGAAGAAAAAACAGGCTTGTTGAAAGGTGAGAAGAAAAAACAGGCTTGTTGAACGACCTCAAACTCAGGAAGCATTTGGATGTGGAAACATTAAATTGGTAGATATATATGCGAGAAAGGTCGTTGGGTGGAGTTAGCATGCGAGAAGGCACGTGGAATAAAATTGAAGGTTAAAGAGGGAACATGTGGAATGAAATCAAAGAGCAAAGGGTAAAAGAGAATTAATTAGACTCTGTTCATTTCATGCACAAAACACTGCCTGCACAAAGCTTCACCTCATTCCCATATAATTCATTCATTTCATGGTCAGGCACATTCATTAACTTATCAACAATATCAACTGGGTCTATAACAAACAAAACAAGCTGCAAAAATTGGCTCTTGCACTATTCATATATCGTGCCAAAACTTTCATTGGCAACAATGAGAATGGATTCTCAGTGGAAAATCTTCGTGCTTGTAGCGATGGATAGCTTCTTTTCAATGTTAGGTGTCTCTTTTAATTCTGGAGGTGGGTCTAGTTAGAGTCATTGCAATATAAGAATTCAAATTTTGAAAGAGCGGACGTTGTTTTAATATGGGCTACAATTTGGAGAATGCCCATCTTGTTTTAACATTCTGGTTGTGTGAAAGAATTTTTCCTGGGTAGAGACCAAACTCTCCGTGAGTGAGTTTGACCATTGCTTGTAAGGACCCGTTACCCTTATTCGAAGCTCTAAATAAGAATTCTAAATATATATATATATATATATATATATATATATATATATATAATAGAGAAAAGTGCAGTTTTTAAATGGAAACCTTACAGAATTCCACAAGGATAACCTAATTCTGAAAAGCAAGATTTGTCGATTCCGAATTAGCTGGACATACCATCGATAGACTTAAAGAAGAGACGCATCAGTTTTCAGGTACACTATAAATGCACGACAACTTGGATCTAAAATAGAATTATCAAACCATGATCTACACACCTAAAAATCAAGACCAAACATGAAAAACAATAGTCAGTATACAAAGAAAGGCCTATTGAATGGTAGCTCTTATGCACAACTACCATATTTCTTGTATTATAGAAATAATACAAATATCATCCCCATATATTAAGATGATACAGGGTGTAAAACCGGCCAGAGCAATCCCAGAGATCTATATAAGTCATTCTAGCTACAATTTTGCATATAGAACTAATTTAACGCATTTCTGAATAATGTCAAGAAAAAAATTATTATTGTTATTGAGATAAAATTTGAAGATGGATTCTAAAGAAGGTCCTGGAGATCCTCCACCTCCCAGTTTTGGAGGTGGGGGCGGCGGCTAGTGGCCTTATGGTTGTTGCTATGCAGGGTAAATATGTAATATTAATTGGGCATTTGATTTTGGTTTATAGAATTTGATATATTGTTGAGATCTTCGAAATTTTAATTTTGCTGGTTTAGTTTTTTTGTTATTTGATTTTGGTTTATTGAGTTTGATATATTGCTGACAGAAATGACCTTTCGATGCAGCTTTTACTACCTGTGTTTTTGTTGGTTGTGTCCGGGAGACAGTCCTACTCCTTGAAAACAGAAGACAAATAAAGGGCTGATCAGATACATATTTGTTTACAACATCAAGGGCTCAAATATTTTATACCTCCTTACAATAATCAAATATTTGTTGTTTCTGCAGTGTTAGTAATGCACTATGTTCTTCATACAATACGTCGATTTTGAAATGATTTAAGTTCTTTTTGAAAGGTGATACCCTTAATGCATTCAAAGGAAGCTTATGAGATCCTAACAATGTATTGTAAAGCTGAGATCCTAGTCTTGATACATGTACCGGTTCCATGTCATATGTGACCGGAATAGCCGTGTTACAAGATTGTAAACTTATCTTTCTATGTCTGTGTAGCGGTACATCAAAATATTCTTGGCAGCCTTTTATTTTGCATTGTTCCTATTTTTTTCTATTTGTAGTAGGGACTTGGTCGTCCGGTGCCTGAGCTTGGAATGCTTGACCATTTACAGCAATCGTAAGTCTGTTCTTTTGCGACGGTAAGTCTCTTCTTTTGAATTTTGTTGGTTGTCCTTTAAATGTTCTATCGTCCATCACTCTAATGAAGACCTCCTCCAGTCCAATCCCTGGCGAACACAATTCATCAATGAATAAGTCAAAGGTTCCATTTCTGATTTTTGTGCTCCTATTGTGTATGTCCAATATCTTCATAGACGGTCCAGCACTGGTTGAGATGTGAAGCGCTGGTTTCGAAGAAGCAGCTAATGGACGACATCGCCATCGTCTTTGTGTGTTGCGCCTGACTGGAGTTCTCTGTTGTTGTAGATCATAGCCATTCTTGACACCATGCTCCTCTCCGTTGTGGTTTATTAGTATTTCCTCTGCCACAGAAACAACACCAAATCTCTGGATAGCCAACACAAGAACACCAAGCACCTCTGACCGAGAACACGTTCAGCTGATGATCTCTTCTGCAACTAAAACCTGCGGACCGGAGGGATTAATGTGGGTAGAAACGTTTTCAGTAACTTGCAAAACTGGGCTCTGTGTCTCAGATTTTACATGGCTTTTAAAAATGTAGTGTAGTATCTGCACTCACATATCCATCCGTCAGTATATAGAAATTAATTAATTAACAAGTTGAGGGCATTGCAATTAATTAATTAATTAATTAGTCCTGCAAGTCCAGTGCGATTGGTAAAGACAGGACCTTCCTCCAAGTGTTGAGAGGAGGTCTCGAGGTCAAACCCTGCTGGGTCTCCGGGACGAAATTTGTAATGGCTGCTGTGCTAGATTGGATACAGTGAATGTAAATGATATATATCTCTAATATATATCGAGATAATTTCTAGTGGAAAAAAAAAAAAAAAGTTGAGGGCATTGCAATGCAAAGCATAGAGATAGATTAACAAGTTGAGGGCATTGCAATGCAAAGCATAGAGACGGTGGGGAAATCACGGAACGAATGACTTCTCCTTCCCTGACATTATTTTATTAATGGATGTACGTTCAACTTTATTTTTTCTTTCCATGCGTGAGAACACCTACAGGGAAATCGAGCATTGCTGGTTTAAACTTTATAATAACCAAACGACTGGTACAAACGGAATATTTACAGTCTCTGGCATTTCGTAACATTCTGCAGGCTTCTCCACAACGCGCTTTGACTACCAGAGGGCCACACAGAAAACAGGGCAAAAAACAGAAGAAAATTCCCATGACTCGCGTATGGATACTATTGGAAGAAACGCAATCCTCTGTTTATTGTAGCTCCGATACATTTTATCCAATTATCTGCCTTCGCGGATTCATGGATACTTCAAGACAGGGAAGATTGAGGAGGCTCTTAAGTTGTGGAATGATATGTCGGCAGAGGTTTTAATGCCTAATCAAATTTGTTACAATTCAGTAATCAACGTTTTGTGTAAACTGGGTGAGATGGAAGAGGCAAATAGGCTTTTTACTGAGATGGCAGAGAAGGGTTGCTTTCCTGATGGTATCACTTATGAGACTTTTATCGATGGACATTGCAGGAAAGGAAGTATTGAACAAGCTTTTAGATTGAAAAACGAAATGTTAAGAAAAGGTTTTTCACTGAGGGTTGAGACTTACAACACACTGATGAAAGGGCTATGTAAGTCTGGGAAGAGTGCTGCAGCAAAAAAACTTTTGGTTGACATGGTTGAAAGGGCTTTAGCCCCAGATGATGTTACATACAACATTCTAATTGATGATCACTGCAGGGAAGGCAACATGGAGGAGGCTCTTATAATCCATTTTGAAATGCTTGACAAGGGTTTCTTGCCCAATGTCATTACTTTCAGTGCACTAATCAATGGACTTTGTAAGACTCGAAAGATAGAAGGGGCAAAAAAGCTTTTAGCAAAAATGATTGATAGTGGTCTTTCTCCTGAGAATAAGACTTGCTCCTCACTGATTGAAGGAATCAAAATAGAAGGCAATATGGAGAAGCTTTTGAAGTTGGATGGCAAAATGGATAATGCAGGTGTTCTGCCAAATGTGGTTACGTATAATACAATTCTTAATGGACTTTGCAAATTGGGGAGTATAGGGGAAGCAAAAAAGCTCTTGCCAGAGTTATTAAAAAGAGGGTTTCTCCCTGATAATTTTACTTATGGGACTCTGATTAACTGTTATTGTGTATCTGGTAATGTGGATGAGGCTTTCAAGCTAAGGGATGAAATGCTGGAGAAGGGCATTGTTCCCAACATTGCTATTTACAATGCGCTCATTAATGGACTCTGTAAATCAGGAAAAATTGAAAGGGCAACTAAACTTTTTAACAAATTGCCAAAGAAAGGGGTGACCCACAATGCGATTACTTATAACACATTGATTGATGGGTACTGCAAGGCAGGCAATATGGAAAAGGCCTTCAAATTGCGAGATAAAATGATCAGGAAGGGTATCATGCCATCTGTCATCACCTATTCTACATTAATTAATGGTCTGTGTAAATTAGGGAGCATGGAAGCAGCTAGGGAACTTTTTGATCATATGCTTGAAATGGGTTTGTCTCCAAATTATGTCACATACATTACATTGATTCATGGATATATGAAAGAGGACAACATGCAGCAGGTTTACAAGCTTCATGACGAGCTGTTTGACAAGGGTCAAATTCGTAATGCTGCTGGAAAATTAATCAATGTGGAGATGGAGTCAAAGGATTATCAAGATAGCAGCCAATATTCTTGTGCAGATGCATATTATTCCAGTGCACATGCAAGATAACAGTAGGAGAATCATAATATCATTTTGCATCTGGCAGTGGTATAAATTTTAAAATAATATTGGCTTTTGATGGTCATTGTCTATGGTATTCTCACCTTAATGCATTACAGGTCAAGATGTGCACTGAGAAATGGGAAGCAAACATTTTGAAAATTTGCTTGCTCATTTCTGTTCTTAAATATAGGCTTCGATGCCTCTCGTCCGTGAGCCCTACAATACATGGATATCATATACCTCCACGGGGTTCGAACCAACAACTGGCCCTGGGAAACCCCAGGGTTCCAAATTGTTCCTGCTGACCTGTTCCTGTCCTGAAAGAGATCTTGCATACTTCATACTTTTCTCTGGTCATTCATTGGATATTAATAAAATTATCTTATCTTATCTGGATGCACCAACATCAGTTTGACTAGTTTGGGAGAAATTGATGGACATTATTGTCGGCATGTTGCATATGGAATAAGAAGAAAAGAGATGACTTTGGCGCGCAAAATGAAGGAAATGTTGAGCTTCTTGCAATGATTACTCGTTTAGTTGATCTTTAAGCACTTATTTAAGTCCTCGAAGAAACAATGCAAACACTTGTTATGTTTGGAAAACTTTTTGGCTTGATCTCTAAACATTGCCGTGCCTTAGGTATGGATCAAGAAGGAAATTGACTTATTGGAAGGTTGGAAACTTGAAAGTTGCCACAGCTTAATGGATTTGGACATACCATATAGAAATCAATGTTGCTCTGCTGGAAAGAGATATCTGTTACCAATAGACTGGATCATTACAGAAATGGATGGTGAAGAGATCTGAAAATGTTTGTGCTATCTGTAGCAGTTAATCAAAAGCAGTATAATGAAGAAAGACACAGTTAAATGAAAATCAAGGCGGGATTAAATAAATTATCTGCTAAATGGCACTACAGTGGTCATTATTGATGCAAAGGCAGATAGTAATCTGCCAATCGAAGCGGTAAAGATACTTTGTTATCTCTGATTAGCAAACATCCGGGTTTCATGATTGGCACAGTATACAGAATGATCGGTCAGAAATGTATTCAGTTCTACTTGTTGAGAGGTAATGAATTCAGTTCTTTTTTAGCTTGTCATTTTTTGGTTATTTTTAAGGATAAATCCATTAAATAATCTTTCTATAAAGGTATTCAAAGGTTTAACTACAAACCAAAATTTAACAATGGTTTCGCATCTTTTATTGGAAACTATTAGAATAACCAATAAATTGGATACGGGTTCAAACTTTATTCTGTTTGGCTAGACTTGGAATTCAACAGCTCCGTTCTTTAACTTCAAGAGGTAGTAAATCAGTTGAATATTCTGGAAACAGGTTGGATCTGGCT
>SNQJ01S0000015.1:557325-570845 GCA_010110895.2 Picea sitchensis | reverse complement strand
GGTCTCTGTGGAGGTGAGTGAATGATCCACTGGAATGTATATGGTCAACTATATTGGGGTATATGAGGGGCCAATGAAAATGTAGTAGCACATTCAACATAATCAACTAGAAAAGTGATGAAGAAATGGGAGTCTGTGGGTGCTTTAGCTAGCAAGATGATAAGAAGAAGTATGAGGTTCATTATCATAAGTGAAAACTACTCAGACTCTCGTCTATGGTAAAAAAAAAACATGGGTATCGATTTGCAAGGGTCGCTAAAAAGTTGAGACAACCCATGTGGGTGGAAGACTACCTGAAAACAACAATCAGGTGTATGTGGAACGGGGTGAAGTTGTTGTTTAACTAACCAATGGAATCCTAGAGGCATAGGTAGAGGGATGACACTCGGAAATGAAATGAGCTCAGAGGGAGTGATTAACATGCCAGTTTGAAGAAGTATGTCCCTGATGGGGTAGGGAAAATGGCCTTATCATGAAATAGTAACATGTTGACAAGTACTTTCACATGTGAAACCAAATACCTGAAGTGAAAATACATGATAGTAATGAATCTGATAAGGGAATTGGAGTAAAACACTATTAATAACAATGAACGAGTGTACCTATGCAATGGAGGACAAGAGGAGGGGTCCCGAGGAAGGTGTCTGGAAAACTCAAAATATCATTACATTGTGAAGATGGATTGATGGTGATCCCAATGACACAAATGGATTTGAAAACAAAGCTTCTAAGCTCCCATATGAGCTCAAGGAACATAGTTATAGGACCAAATAAAATGGGGGTGTGGCACACCACGCCACCTCATTTGTAATTGCGATGACATGGATGCACATGATTCTGTCAAGCCCATGAATTTATAGATTCCATTACATGTGATTCTATGAGAAGATTGCAGCAACCAGACATCCAGGTAAGGGGTCTTGACTCACTCTTGTCATTTACGCATTTAAATTTTTTCTTCATGTGGTTAAAAGGACCATACAACCCCTTATTGAAGGTGGTCGTATGGTCTACGCGGGAAATCAGATGTGATTGTACCTAGAGAATCCATCCATGAAAGAAAGGACTTCATGTCTGGCACAAGTGTCGATCACTTGATCGATGAATGGAGTTGGGAAGTTGTCCTTGGGAAAAGATTGGTTTAATTCTCTAAAGTTAGTGCAAACATAGGTGGTGCCTTGCTTTTTGTTTATAAGGATAGGGTTAGAGACCCATGATATGTATGTGATGGGGTAAATAAAACCAACTTTGTAAATCTTGTCGATTTCTATTTTGATGGCCATTTCTTTGGATGGATGAAGAAGCCACTGCTTTTGGTGAACGGGTGCAACATCAATCCATGTGTTGATACGATGTTCAACAATGGCAAAATAAAGACTAGAAATTTTGGTATATGGCCAAAAAAATATTTATCTAAACTCATGAAAAATACCCTTATATGCAAGTACTTCCTCCAAGGAGCATGCAGCATCGAGGATGATGTATTTAGTGATTCCTTTTTTGGTGGAAATTTTCACTTTGATGGTCATAGAAATGTTGGCCATGTTACCTTCTTCAAAATCATTGGGGGAGGGGATTGGTTTTTTTAACCAATCTATATTCCTAAGAGGAATGAAGTCTTTTATTTCAACCACACAAACATCAACATTGGTGGTAGGTTGAAAAGCATCCTGAGGGAGGAAAAATGATCAGTGGTACATTGCGTCCTAGGGGTAATCATTGCTTCTAGAATGTCTTCGTTAGAATGGAAGACATGTGAAGGGGGAAAAAGAGACCTCTCAAAGGAATGAATGGGATGGGTCGGATGTATGGAACTAGACACCTCACACGAGAGTGACATAGCATTTGACGTCAAGGAAATGACAAATTTCTAGATAACATAAAAATAACGGGCATGTGGTCGAATGGATTTTGTGAGTCTACCTAATGATGGGAGGTAGGTACTAACCTCAATAGGTGATGATGGTTCTACTAGAGGTAGTGAACCTATATATAAGGATACATAAAATATGTGCACACACGTGTGCATGTCATGGTCACCAGGAGGCGAGAGTATTTCTTGTCGTGGATTGACCAAGGAATTAGTTGGGGAAGGAAGGGATGTTTCCCATCGTGGTTGTACTGAGGAGGTCATTGGGGAAGAAGGTATTGGTACCTACTCCTGGTAGTATATTTAGAGTTTCCCTGGGGGGTGGCTATAATGTTAAGGGACCTTGTTGCATGGAGGGATTCCTGAATATTTTGAATGGTGGTCATTCTATGAATCTGATAGTTAATGATCA
This sequence comes from Picea sitchensis, assembly GCA_010110895.2. NCBI lineage: Eukaryota > Viridiplantae > Streptophyta > Pinopsida > Pinales > Pinaceae > Picea > Picea sitchensis. The sequence continues at coordinate 568,563 of SNQJ01S0000015.1, read as the reverse complement.
AAGGACACATGTAGGTGAAATGGTCCAATTTTTCTCATAATATGCATGGGAAAGTACATTTTGCATTCATTGAAGTGGACACAAAAAAAATGTTGGATGGACTAGACTCTATGGGTTTTATCACTTGTGACATCGACTAGGTGGTTTCTAGCAGAGTTGTTTGACAAACCGTTGCTAGTATGCCTTGAAAATATGATAGGTCGAGACAATGATGGGTGTAGTGTCCATACTGTGAATATAAAGCACACACGAAGTTTGTACACAATGTTTTATTGTGTGTAGTAGAAATTTCTATGGATGTTCCTACTGGAGGGGTGGGAAACAATGGTGTTTCCCTGGGTAGATGGATGAAGTTCCTTAATTCTAGAAGGGTGGGACACATATTTTTTGGGTGACTTGATACTTCGCAAAGAACACAGGGGCATTGTACTCTAGGAGTGGTCTGAGTATTGCCCCTATTACCCCCCATTTCTATGGGTAACTAAGGAGATGATGCCTTGAGGCCCTCAGGTTGCAAACATGGAGTATTGAGAGATGGATTGATTGACAGTGTCCACTCACACAGACGAATACCCGCATCACCACCATACTTCTATGTTCCTCATGATGGAGTTCACCACACCAACTTGCTTCCAAAAGACAATGGATATTTCTCCATGAGGTAACAAGTTGAGTGTCATGGTAAGTGTCACCTTAATACTTGAAGCATTTGAATATGTTGCATTAAAGCTTCTCTTGATTATGGAACGTCTGCTTGGAAATTATACTTTTTCCCTATTTCACCTTGGTGAGTGTCATGGTTTCCTAGTAAGTGGTCACCCTCAGGGAAAGGGTTTCTACTGGGGGGTCTCCTTGAAGGGTCATCATACCATTCTCGCTCATACTTTCCACCTTCCATTACTTCTTCCCCTCCATTTCCCCATCTTTTATGTTTTTGAGTTTATTGACCCAAGGAGGGCACGTACCTCATTTCATGGGAAGAAGGGGCCATTAGGCTTGAAGGTGCCCTGTCAAAAACATCATGCAATAAAATCTCACCCTGTGATCCCGAGAGCAATGAAACACCCCTCAAAAAAATGAGGGACCCATAAAATAAATAGCTAATTGATCAATGATGCTTTCCAAGGTAGAGCATATGTGGGCTATGAAATTCTTTTTATTGCCCCTTATTATCTTCAACTTGGAAAAGAATACAAACCAAGGTAGAGAGTATGTAGGCTATGCATTTCCTTTTAGTGCCCCTTACTATCTTCAACTTGGAAACACATGAAAAATGAATGGCTAATAAAGGGCTTGGAAAAATATTCTTTAAAAACAAAAAGAGGAAAAGGATGTGGCCAGCCCTCAACAAAGGCACCCATAAATGAGACAATACGAGCCATTGTATGTCATGAAACCCCATACCTAGAAGTCTAACCCCATCCACCTCACATTCACTACATAACCTAGAAAGGAATCTCCTTGGCAACATCCCCTACTTGAGGAATTGGTTCACTCAATAGGGCATTATGACACCCCTCCCATATCTAAATTTGGAAAAAATCATAGGGTCTTTGAGCACTTGTTTGATTTGAAAGGGTAGATTCGATGCACATGTTTAGATGGTTCTTGTATTAAATGTGATTTACTTGGCATGATACATATGACTTGAGACCCTTGGAGAGTGAATTTACTTGTCTTTACAAGACCTTGCTTGGTGGATACTTGTGGTGGAACAAGTCTTGTTTGGGCCTTCATGGGGGCATGAAACCCATACATTGAATTCCATATCCCACTCGTTGGGAAAACTTGTATGAGGGACGTTTCCTTTTGAGGCATTTTATTGTTAATTGGAGGTGACTCATTAGCCTTCCTAGCCCTAATGTTTTCCTTTGGAGGCCATACACTTAACTTTTGGGGCATGACGTCATCACTTGGAAGGCTAGGGTTTGGTGGTGCAAGGTGTTTAATGATGATATGGCATGTTTGTTGAAGGAAGACCCTAGCACATTGGAATTTGGCCTTGGGAGGCCCAACAACTTCCTCAACAAGCTCAATGTTTTTCTCTTTATGACCCTACATCACCTCTTAAGGGAGTGACGTAATTGTTTTAGGGATTTCTTCATTGTAATTTTTTTTTAATTTGGTAAAAAGTCTTGTTTAGGAAGGAAAATTTGTGAGGTCGGCCTCCTCAAATTATGAATGTGGACAAACTATTTTAGGTGACGTCATATAAATAGAGGTCACCTCACATTTCATTTGGACATAACTCACTTGCGGATTACATACCTCTTGGCTGAAATATTTTCCCTACTTGGGAAAATCAATATCTCTCTCTCTTGTGCTATTGTGTATTCTTATTACTTGTCTATTGGAAGGAAGGCTAGCGCTATCTCTTGAATGCTTTGTTCTTGTTATTGTGGTGTAATATTAGTGGTATATGAGGGTTTTACTTGCTATCTCTTGGAATCGGTAAGGAATTTTCTGCATTTTGTTGTTGTTTCTTCTTGTTTTCAGGGTTATTTTGGTATAAACCCTTGGAGGAGTATAAGGGCATACACCCTCCACCAATATCTATCATTTTTGTCATTGAAAAAAAATATTATAAAGGTTGCTAGGAGGATTAAAAGGGCTCACACCCTCCTAGATTTACCTTTCTAGGTTTTGTTTTCTCTAGGGAGTAAAAGGGATTACACCCCTGTAGAAGTAACAAACCCTAGATCTCACACAAGAGACTCCACTAACCCAATTGATAAGGCACGAATCTAATTTCATTTGAGACATAAAATTGTTGCATTGGTATACATGAAAATTTGAGATATTACATTTGTTCAAATTGGAATCTATTTCACATGCTATAAGCTTTATTGTGCCCTGGGGGCATCTTGCTTACCCAATTAATTCTCTTTTCTGTTACAAATTAATGCTACAGCCATTAGGGTTGCAGCAAACTCATCCAAACCCTTTCATTGCTCACTATTCTACCATTGAAATCTATTTTCAAGCTGCCATAATTAATCCACTTGTCATTGGATATCTTTTGGGTGGATTGTTTGCTGATTTTAGTGGTTATATTTTGATGCTTTAGCAATCATTTTCTACATCCATTTGTATGTCACAATAACTTGCTTATAACATCTAATAAACATTCCTAAAAACCCTCAAAATATTTCTTTATTCATTGGAAGTTTAACTAGTCATTCCTAGCTTAGTTTCCATCATCTTATACTTGATTTTGGTGGTTTAATTTGCAGCCATTGGTAATTTTCTATTGATGATTTATACATTTAAATATTGTTGAAATTTGGGACAACAAGGTTTCTTGTTGAATTGGTTAAAGGCTTGTTTGCTCATCATTTGTCTTTCTCTGTGCAGGGCTAACATGTTTTTGCAAGTACACAACCCTTGGCAACCATTTACCCATTCACAAGACCCTTCCTCGAGCCTTTATTCACCTCCAAGATTGACCTATAGGGGATACACTCATCATCATCTCACTTTCCATCTCAATCCCCCTAGGGTCACCGAAATTCCCCCCTTATGGTGATTTCATCATCATTAAAGTGAGGGGACTGTCTATCTAAGGTGATAGTGGGTAGGTACTGCCGTAGTTGTCACTCATCCGTGGATTGGGTTGGGATTTTCTCAAACTACAGATTGTGTGATAACAACCCCCAACCTTTTTCTTCTTTCCCCCAATGTTTGTATTCTTGTCCCCATATGTGTGACCAGAATGTGTAAATAATGGGTTGACTAGGGTTTGCACTGGTAATGCAGTTGTTTTTGGTGGAAGTGTAGGTATTGGTACCATAGATGGGGGGTCAAGATAAAAAATAGGTATTGCTGGCACCATGTTGGTAATAATGAGTGTAGCTACTATTTGGTACATCGTAGCTCCTAGTGGTGGGTAGAAGAACGAGATTTGGGTTAGGGGGAGAGGAATGGCCTACAAATTCATGGGTTGGTCATTTGTGGATGACATCTTAGGGGTATACATGGAAGATGGTTTTTTCGTAACAGAATTGATAGTGCACACTTGGGTAGAATATGAGGGTGGAACACATGATGGTTCACCCTAGTATGTGGCAAGGAGTGAGGGGTCTTGGAAGATCCTTGGACCCGTTTCCATGAAATATGGAAATTTTGACTGTGCCCCAATGAGGGGAAGGATGTTATCCAAATTTGCGGTAGGATGAGGTTCATAATGTGTCAAACGATCAACCATAATTACTCTCTCATTGTGAGGGAATCTCATGGTGAGAAACACAAACAAAGTGATTTCCTTCATCGCATAAATGTAGCTACATCCAAAGAGAATATTGTAGTCTAAGGGGGTGTTTATGACCTCGATTCCAATCAAGACCATTTATCTCGCTATCTCTATGGGGATGTTTTTGAAAATCCCCCTCGGGTTGTCATGGGTAGCCATTATAGACATGAAGGGTGATAGCATAAGGGGGAAAATATAAGGAGCCTAGCTTCTACCAAATGATTTTGGACATAATGCACGTAGATGCTCCCTCATTCACTATGCATCAATGGATAGTAACATTCTAAATTGTGACCAACATTTGGAAAGTGGCCAAGGAGGGGAGATGAGGTTCTAAGTTGTCCAAATCGAATGTAACAAGGTGGGATTCAAAAGGGTTGATTTCCCCCAACGTTGATAACATAGATTTCCTTTATGAATGATGCGTTTGCAAGACCTAGAATATGGACATGGTTGTAGGAAACTGAGCCAGGTCATCCATGATGCAATAATTATGAGTTTCACGTGCATCTGGGTTATGAGTGGTACATCGTAGAGATACCTTTGGTACTCTTGGAGTAAGGTAACCACTAGGGCATGGGATCATCAAAAGTGTATTAGTTGGTGAGTGGGTGGCATATGACGTGGTTGGAAGTAAGTAAGGAGGCATATTGTATTGAAGATAGTGGGTTTGCAGATGGATATCTACGATGTTCATGAGGATGTTATTATTAGAAAAATTGTCGAGCTAATCTTGTTCTGGGGTTGGGTATTGTCCCATTAGTTGAGAAAAGGGTGTATTATCTTATTGTGTAGCCACAATTTCTTGTTGGGGAAAGGGTTTGTGTAATATTATTGGTGGTATATGTTGAGGGAAATTCTATTGATTCGAAGGGGTACCCTAAGGGGCTAGGGGCCCTTGAGTGGTCATAGATTCCTTCATCCTTTTGAAATCCACGATTTGGGGGTAGTGGAAAGTATAATGCTTGTACTCACCACATAATTCACAAGGGAAGTTTATTTGAAGGTTATCATTATTCCCCTATCATTGATGGTCATTATTGTTACTAGCATTCTGGTTTTGATTACTAGCATTAGGATTACCCCATGCTTGAGTATTTTTTTGTTCGGGGTTTCCCCCTTGTCCCTGATTGGAATTGGGTTTATTCTTTCCCTTCTTCTTCRGATTGTTTTGTTGGGTGGTAGAGTTGACCATGTTCATCTGCTCAAATTCTTGAACCTGTTGTACTAGCGAATTTTGGACAAAATTTACACCAACCTACTATTCAGCCTATAGTGTCATAGAAATAGGTGGCGGAGGACCAAGGAACAAGTAGTATGGGTTGTTCTATTGTGGAGTCATGTACAGTTTGTATGGCATTGGTGTTCCTCCAATGCAACTTGGGTTGCAAGAAGCCACATGTGTATGTGATGGAATCAACATACTTAGCGCGGGTAAGGGATTCACGAGATGTGTTATGTTGTTCCCCCCACCTATTGGAGGAGAGGGGGTTCAGAATGAGCTACCAGGTGCATATGGTGTGCCCAGAATGAGCTACCAGGTGCATATGGTGTGCCCATGGTGGGAGGATAGAAAATATTTCCTCCATAAGGGTTAGTGTATTTTCTAGAGTTGTAAGGAGGTGTAGGGATACCATATGAGTTGAAATGGGTCATGGACCTACTCAGCGCGATAGTCGAATGGGATGTTCCAGGTTTTTCTTGACCAAATGGTTGAGGTCAAAGAGTATCGGGGAGCACCATATATAAGTAGTCAAACTGGGAATAAATCAAATCAAAGTGTGGGCTTTGGTTATGGCCTCTTCTTTGGTTTGTGGCATGGCAGTGGCAACGTATTTTGTGATGAGGGGCAAAAGAAACTTGAGGAACCAATTGAGGAGGATTTCCTTGGTAACCTTAATCTTACACAATATTCTTCATCGACACCACTCGTGGATATGATCCACGATGTGGGTGGAAGTATTTTGACTAAAATCCATGAGAATTTCCAAACTAGTGTCATGGTGAACTCGTAATCGAAAGAAGGCTAAGAAATCCTTCACAACAAATGTGAATGTCGCATGGGACCCTAATTTTCATCTACGTAACATTTCACCAGAAGGACTAGTTAAGATTCTTGGAAATAGACTTATCCGGATGGAATCATCGGTGATGTTATTGGATGAGCACCAGAGATGAAAATTCATGACATGGTTGGTCGGATATTCACTCGATTTCCTGTCAAACTTGAGAATGTATAAGGGGAGCTTGGTTGGCATAGGCGACCAAGTGGGATCATGTAAGATGGGATCGTCTGTGAGCTTCGTTAAATCGAGAGGATTCAACGAAGCCATGTATGGTAGGTTTTGTGTACCTTCCATTTTGGATGAATGTCAAGGGTCGATTCCTAATGAGGAAGGATTGTTGAATGGGTTATTTTGGGTACTTGCACCTAGCAAGGTTGATCCAAGAAGGGTTGAACCAAGCACTACTACACTTAGAAGTGAGTGGGGATATTGAACTAGTGAAGCAGTAAGGCTAGGGATACTTCCCATAACTGGTGTGATGCACTGCAGGCATCTAGAATGTTAGGGAGATAATAGGTACCCTATGGTTCTAGACTAGAAAATTGTGTGTGATTGGTAAGTGAAAGACGACTAACTGATGATTTTGAAATAAAATGGCCTACTCAAAGAAAAAAACCAAGATAATTGTTTTTAAGTGCTAAATGAACACAAGATTCAAAAATATCAAATTTTTAAGTAAAATATTTGGGTAGGTTAGTGTTTTTCTATGTGGGGGAGTGAAAATTAAAAGCATGTGTCCTAAAAAGATTCGGTGTTCTTCCTCTCAAAAGGCCATAGGGCCTTCCAATAACTTTCTACAATAGGGCATAAAGCCACCAAAACAAAGGCTAGTGAAGGTATGAAAATATTAATCACAATGAAGGGTACCTGGAGGAACTAACAACATTTCCCAATAGTTTTTCAAAATCTAACCTAGGTGCATTTCCATCCCACAACCACCACCTCTGTAGAAATATTATTTTTTTGCCACTAGATCACCTCCTTCAAGTGTGTTCAAGGGACTCTCAGCCTCAAAAAGAAGTGATTGGCCGGGAGACCTCACAAGAGTTTGGTGGGTCAAAAAGGCTCACAAGAAAAAATGGACTTAAGCCTTTTCCCCTTCATAGGTATCTCCCTGCCTTGGTGTAGCACACTTGAGATGAAGGATTTTAAGTACCCTAAACATTCAACTTCTATGTTTCAAATGAAAAGAGATATTGGGGGCTTATTTGGATACCTACCCCCAAAATGATAACATGTACTGAAATGTTGTTTGGTGACCTCTCAAAGGAGGATTTTAGTAGGTTCTTTAGAGTTATGTTTTTAAAATTTTGGAATTGGGGTTATAGACCAATTTGTTTACTTAAGGGTGTGCTTGAAGGATAATTAGACCTCTTTGGTATTTTTTATTCTCCTAGATCACTTTTGGGCGTAAGGAGAAGAGCATACTTGACAAAAACGAATTGTGGATGCCTTAATGTGTGTGAGTGCAAAAGTGTGCAAGTGTGAATTGTGAAAATGCTAATGTCTGAAATTGGAACATGTGAGCTTCGTGGGGCCCTTAAAGTTTCCTAATTAATCATTGGATGTGATTTTCAACCTTACGAAATTGTAAATGGATTGAAAACAAACTAGTTCGATATAGTCAAGAATAGGACATATGGGGTCCTTACAACCTTTAAATCCCTAAGTGTTTTTGCAGAAATAAAACTTCCCTAGATTGTGAAAATATTGGGACAATTGTGGTCCTTCCAATGCTTTAAAATTCCTAGTGTTGTATTGTGAACAAACAATGAAGATGTGCACATGTATAGGTTATTTTACTCCACCTAGTTATTTGTATGTGTTGGGTTTGAAAAACTTGAAAAGAAAAAACAAAGTAAAGATGTGCACACTTGGGGTTGCTTACTTACAAACTTTAGTTTAATACCTATGTTGTTTCAAAACAAAAAAAAAGGAGATGATAAAAATTTTAAGCATTTTTTTATCTTCTAAGATCACTCCAAGAGTGTGAGGTAGAGAGCATGATAAGGTTGAAAAGACAGGCTCCTAGTCCAACAAAGTGATTAATGAAACCAAAAATCAAAACAAAAAAGCTCATGTGCTCAAGAGATCATCCATGTGGCAAGGAAAAAAGAAAACATTGTTCTTTTTATGTCCCTTACCTATCTAGTTTGTMTTATCTTCTCTACAAGAAAGAATTCAAAAGTGGATTTTTGATGTTTACAAAGTGCAATAAAAAAAAGTGTTGTGTGGCAGCGTAGTCCCTGCCGGGTTGAATTGGGATAGGAAAAAGTAGCGGAGGCAGATGGAAACTATAGCGGAGATGTGGCAAGCAGAATGAAGCACAAGTGGTATCCATGCAATAAATGACATGTGGCCTCTAGAGCCCCATTTATTTTTTGAAAGTATATAATCTATTTTGCTATGTTGAAAAATTTTGTCTATTTTGTCTGTATATTTGGTAGCACAAAAAAAAATTATATTCAAATTAAGAAAATACAATTTATGCATAGTGGAAGATAAAAATTTATGACGACATAAATATAAAAGGAGATAAAAAAACAGTTTAATTTGAAATATATCAAAAAAGTTACATATTCCTGGAAATTTTAATGCATTTGTCATATGGATTGGTGGAAGATAAAAATGTATGAGGACATAAATATAAAAGGAGATAAAAAAACAATTTTATTTGAAATATATCAAAAAATAATATTGTATGTTACATATTCCTAGAAATTTCAATGCGTTTGTCATATAGACTGGGATTGGGGCTCCCGCGGACCATAAGAGAAATATGTACAAGAAATAGGACTGTAGAAAGAAGAAGTGGGTGACGGTAGAGTGTAATACCTGAAAATAATAAATTGAAAGGTATCAGTCTTTGGCTAGACATTTCTATTTAAAAACATGGAATAACTGGGTTGATAAACAAAGTAGGATGCGATCAATATAGACTTACAATGATGGTACATATGACCCCTTTTTTTATTTGCTTTCTGATACCTTTTCATTGATGTCGTCGACGGCTACTAGAATCGTGGCAACTTCCTGTTGCCTTTCATCGATGACCTGCTTCAATTCTCTTTCGATCCATTCTTCAATGTAGCTTCTCATTGGGGTGATGTTGATATCATTATGGATTTTTATGTTGAAATATTCATTTTCTAATTCCCTGAAGTCGATAGAAAGATTATGCAGAGCCTGATCAATTTCCTCATTTTGTACTGAATAGTTGACTAGTCAGTTGTCGACGTCATCTTGACCATATTCAAGGATGTTGTAAAACTTTTCCAAAGACAACGCCTTAAAAATATCAACCTGTTTATCGAAGTCTTTCAAAGTTAAGGGCAAGGAGTTGACGATTAAGTTGGGGTCTTGGAAGTCACTGGTCCTTCCGGCTAAGTTTATTCTGGATAACTTTGTGAATAATTTTTCTTTCTTTGATATGGCTTGTTCACATGAATGAACAATGAGATGCAGGTTCTTCACTTTTTCTTTCCAGCATGCATTTAATTGACTGATCCGGTTTTTGGATGGGATGTATTGTTGTCTTCTTCTTATTTCTGTCATGTTGTTGAAAATGGTGCCAAAAGGAAGGACTATGTTTAAATAGAAATGTTCTTCATTTTTAACTCCGCCTGCAAATGTTCGAGCAAATTATGTGCCCTCGTTCCAAGGGAAGTCATGGTTTGTGATGTTTCCCATGCCTCAGTAATCAGTTCCATTCTTTTCTTGATATTATTCTCCACATATCCTCTACATGATGCGAGGAGGCTAGAGGATCCTTTTAACTTGGTTGTAGGGGTGGCAGGCATGGCTATTGCCAAAGGATTGGCAAGCAATGGCATAGGAATCAAAGCCTCCTACAATTCCTTAACCATGTCCTTCAGTCTGGCATTCTCGGACTCAATGCCTCCAATGGAATCATCAAGTGCATATGCGGTCACTATGTGAAGTCGACAGATTTGGGACGGCCACATCTTCGAAAGGTTAACCTATGAACGAGATTTTCCTTTCTTATTTTTTACATCTTTTTTTCAATAATCAATTTTTTGGATTGGCTGTCAAAAACAACGCTCTGGAACACGAAGGATTCATCTTCATCAAAATTTTCGGTATCAGATATGTCCATTGGACGACTATGTTGGATCGTGTCTTCGGGATGATCAAGGTAGCGGAATACGTTATCCAGATCAGGCTCAAGTTCCATGTTCTCACTCTAAATTTCGGGCTCTTTCACCTGTCCCACAATTGTTTTTCTCTTCTTGTCTACTGGAAGCTTGTGATAACTATCAATTTTAGGGTGAGGAGGGTCGTTATCTCCTCCTCCATTTGAAGAAATCTGAGTTGCTTTGTTGTTGTGATGGGTCATTGGAGCGATGCTCTAGGATGTCGTACTTTTGGGAGTGTTATTCGTCGATTGAACACTCTTCTCACTAGGGCCTTTTCCATGTTGATTGTACAATTAAATGGTGCTTTGAAGTGTGTCTAGGTTGTTGGCATCAGAATCATGAGCGTTGTCGCCGGTATCTCTGTTTTCAGTCAGGTGTTTTTTGAAAAAATAATTGTCGAAGCCAAGTGTTTGTAAATGTTGTAAAAAAAAATTATTGGGGTCGAACCCTCTTAGGATTTCAACATATATTAGGTTCAATTTGCTAAAATGGGCTGTGAATTCGTCAATTTTTTTGGCGTTCCTCAACACAAAGTCCCTGACTTTACAAAGTAGAGGAACGAACTGCTTTTTTCTCTTCTCTTGGAATAGATGCAACCAGTAGTTGTATTGACTTACTATTTATGTAACAAACATTATGTCCGTAATGTGACACGGAAGGAGAGAAGGTTTTTCCTTGGAGACAAAAATCCTTATCACAATGTAATTATCCAGATGTTCAAGTGCCCCCTTCCTGTCCAAAAAACTGGTTGTTTGTTCATATATGC
>SNQJ01S0000015.1:540488-551193 GCA_010110895.2 Picea sitchensis | reverse complement strand
TCTCCAAAATCCTATCTAGGGAAAACTAAGAAAACCCTAGCTCCACCAAAGACTCTCCAAAATCTAGCATTAACAATAGCAAGCTTACTTGACAAGATGTCTCCTCTTCTTCTCCTCCTCAACAAGTACAATCTAGGGTTTAATCCACAAAACCATAGCTCCAATGTCTCCAAGAAACGAAATTGTAACCCTAGTATTCAAGAAGCTCCAAGTTCTCTAAGAAACCCTAGCACCTTAAAGACAAGTGAGATAAAGTACAAAGAAGTACAGAGAGAGAGACAGAGAGACTAGTGTGTTATTCTCCTCACATCTCTAACATAAGATGATCAAGATACAATATGATGATGATGAGAGGACTATTTCCTTCTTCTATATATATATGATAGGTAATGGAGGCCAACAATACAAGGGTGAGTCTAAACCCTTACAAACAACCTACTACAACCACAAGCAAGCTCACACATGTGAAGTGTTACACTCCAAAAGTACACATGTTAAGATCCAAGGTGATATCGCACACAAAAAGGCTCTAATGCAAGGGTGCTCCACAATATGTGTCTATTTATACTACTACATGTCTCCAAAGACTCCAATTTTTCTCCTATGCCATGCACTTCAATGCCCCCCCCCTCCACTTGCATGGACATTGTTGCATCCCAGGCATTCCCAAATCAACTCCTAGATTCCATGTAAGCATCCAAGATACTCCATGTTATCTCAATGGGCTCAATGCCTTCTCTGAAATTCCAAACACTCCTCCAATATATGGCATCCTCTCAAGAAAGAAACCAATATCCACATGGCCATCATGAAAAATATCCCAAGCTATCTTAAGGTCTCCAACACATAACCTATTATAATGCATAATCATGTTTGGCTATGCATATATTGTGATAATTGACCACCATTAATGGTTTGACTTCATCATCGTTAGGGTGAAATATATGCATTTTTAAGTGATTGTGATACTTTGAGCAATATTTTAATGAAATTTGTGTTAATACAATTGAAGTCAACACCAAGAACAACATGGTAGCAATTTTGGCATCTATTTAGTTATGGTGTGTCTCTAAACACCAAATGGGATGGCACTTGAATAAACTAGAAATAAATGAACATAAACAATAATAATATGGTCACCTACACACCCAAGGGTTGAATAAAACCTACTAATTTGGATCAGTGGATATCATCGTGAATAACAACTTGAATTTGGTTGTTATATTGAGATACATAGGGGAAACCCCTATTTATAACAATAAGATGCATAAACCAAAAACCTAAGTTTATTTCATGTGTCTAGATATTTATTACATAAAGGAGGACCTTGTATGCATATAATTGTATTACAAATATACTACCTATGTCGTGATTAGGTACACAACATACCCTCCCCCTTAGAAAAAAAACTTTTCCCTCAAAGTTGTAAAACACAACAAATGAGGTGCACTTTATAATGTAGGTGGCATAGATTTTACACCTTAAGTCACTTTATAGCTTAAGTTTCATACAATTTGCACCTTAAATCACTTTATAATTAAAATGTCACTTTATAACTTAACTAACATACAATTTGCACCCTTTATCACTTTAGAGCTCAGGTGACATGCACTTTACAATAAAGTCACTTGAAAAATAGAGAGAAAGATTCGAACTCTTGACCACTTATTACCAAAAAGTAAAGAAAGGTCTTTTTTTTTGTAGTGTTGGCCTCTTGAATGGTTTGGGTTTGAATACTTCTATATGGATGCTCTATCTTGTTAGTTTGGCAACTTCCATGGTTGTCGTCCTACTTTCCATTGTGTCTTGCCTCTCAACATTTCCATATGTTCCTCTTCAACCCACCATGAAATCTTCCACTCCATCTTGCTCCATAGCCTCAAAACTTGTGCAATCTCATCTCACAACTCTAACCTCAAAACTTGTGCAATCTCATCTCACAACTCCAACTCATAATTGTGTCTTCTTTCACTCTAGCTTGTAGTTGTGTCTTCTCTCACTCTAGCTTGAAATTGAAATTGTGTCTTCTCTCACACCAAATCTATTTTCTATTGTTGCAAGGAATTACCTTTACATTGTCACAAGGAAAAAAAAAATGTGTCAAAGTTTCCTCCCATGGTTGACATTATGGATGCTACAGGGTTTCTTCTTGTCCATATAGTAACTTTTTTCTTCCATGTTAGCATTTCTAGAGTTCCCCTCTTTCTCAAAAACTTCTTCACCCTCGACCACCTAGGGTATTTCCTTCTCTTTGGCCTTCTCTTTAATAGGCTATGCATCCCAATAAATCATGGATACTTCATCACTATCCTAAAGATCTTCATCATAGATCATTTGTGGCACTTCCTCGTCTACAAAACCTTCAAAATTTTCAAAAGAGGGTTTTAGGTTTGTGCAATCTAGGTGCCTTTTTCCCTCCAACTATAACCATAACATCTCTCTCATTTCTTCGACAAATATCTACTAAGAATTCTTGAAACCCATTCCTCATTACAAACCTATTGTGCTTTCTCGCCATTTTCTCATTCTTTCCTTCTTCTTTTTTGAAAAATAATCAATGCACAACACCAATGAATCTCAACTAAAGCTTCAATCCCAGTTGTTGCATCCTTAAACACCAAATAGAATGACACTTGAATAAACGAGAAACAAATGAGCATGAAAAATAACAATGGGGGCACCAAAACACCTAAAGGTTGGATAACACTTGCTAATATGGATACGTGGATGAAAATATCTCCATGAATAACAGCTTGAAGCTAGTTGTTATATTGATAATAGATAATGAGATCCACGTGATAGGGGAAAACTCATATTTATAACAATAAGATGCATAAACCCTAACCCTAATCTTATGGCCCATGTCTAGACCTTTATTACATATTAAAGGAGGCCTTTTGTACACATGTAACCTTATTATAAAGATACAACATATGTTGTGATTAAGTACATAACCCAAAGCTTATGTCACATGTCTAGGCCTTTATTATATAATAAAGGAGGCATTTTTAGACATATGACCTTCATACAGAGACCTATGTTGTGATTAGGTAAACGACAAGTTCTAAGTAGTCTAAGTAGGAACACTTTTTTTCTCTCTAATGGCCCAAATATGGTAGGATTTTGACCAAGACACTTCTTCAAGATGATATATTTCATTTTAGTATAATGTCATACATGCATTGTGAAAGCCTATCTCAATAAAGTCTATTGCTCTTATTTTTGGACACCAACAAACTTGTTATGAGGGTTACTTATCATTGAGATTCCACTCAAATACATCTACAACTAAAAAAATATTTGTATCAACCTCCTATTTTAGAGAGTATAAAAATAAGCAACATACTATTGTTAAATTTGAAGTCTTAAGTAGTAGAATGCAAAATAAGTGTATTTTATGTGAAGATTTAAGTAAATAATGTCAAATCTTCCAAACAAACCTTAAAAAATGAACCAATAAGAATCATTTTTTTTAGATACACTCAAACACTAGCGTTTATATGATTCTTATTTATAGGATAAATGAACTACAATTTTATGAATAGCTTGGTGGGCTAGCTCTAGTGGTTGAGTGCTTTGCACTTCATGTAGGAGGTCTCAGGGTCAATTCTCCAAGGTGGCTCCAAGTCCATTTCACAAGCATCTCATAGAAGGTAGATATGGTGTGAGAGAAACACATAGTTATAGGAATGCATCCAAGCCTTGAAACCCATGCAATCCCATCTCAAACCCTTTTACGATGGCCTGCAACTATGTCTTCTCTTACACCAAATATAATTTTCATTGTCGTGAGGAATTATCTTTCCATTGTCACAAGGAAAAATGTTGTCTCTTCAAGATTTCTTCTCATCCATTCAATAACTTTCTACTGCCACATTAGCATTTTCGAAATTCCCCTCTTCCTCGGAAACTTCTTCGTCCTCAGCCACTTGGGGGATCTCCTCCTCTTCGACACTTTGTTTAATAGGCTCTGAGTGCCAATAAACCATGGATACTTCAGCAGTATCCTATGATCTTGATCCCAAATCACTCGCAACACTTCCTCATACGAAAAAACCCATGTAACTAAATAAAGAGGGTTTTAGGATTGCACAACCCAAGGGCCTTTTTCCCTCCAACTATAAGCACAACATCTCTCTCATTTTGTTGGCAAAGATTTGAAAGATTTGTTGAAACTCAACCCTCATTACAGAATAACAATTCCTTCTTGTCATTTTTTCATTCTTTATTTTCTTTTAAAAAAAAATAACCAATGCATAGCACCAATGAATCTCAACTTAAGCTTTGATATTTCTTGTTGCAACCTTAACACCAAATGGAATGACACTTGAATAAACTAAAAATAAATGAGCTTAAAAAATAGCAATGTGGTTACCAAAATAYGTAAGGATTGGATAACACCTACTAATCCAAATAAGTGGAGGAAGACATCTCCATGAATTAACAACTTGAAGCTAGTTGTTGTATTCATAATAGACAATGAGATACATAAGATAGGGAGAAACCCATATTTATAGCAATAAGATGCATAAACACTAACCCTAAGCTTATGTCTTATGTCTAGGCGTATATTACATAAAGGAGGCCTTTTGTACACATGCAACCTTATTACAAAGATACTACATATGATATGATTAGTTACACAACCCAAAGCTTATGTCATGTGTCTAGGCCTTTATCACATAAAGGAGGTCGTTTAACACATATGACCTTATTACAAATATATTGCCTATGTTATAATTAGGTACATGACAAATTCTAAATTAGTCTAAATAGGAAATATTAGAGTAATATTTTTAAAAGACTTTTGGATCTTTAATCAACCAAACATGGTGGGACTTTAACCATGACTCTTTTTCAAGTTGATAATTTTCATTTTACAATTATGCCATGATTGCATTGTGAAAGCCTATCTCAATAGAGTCCATTGCTTTTATTTGGCAACATCAACAAACTACTTGCTATGAGTGTTATTTATCAATGAGATTTCACTCAAATACATCTACAACCAATAAAATATTTGGATCAACCTCCTGATTTAGAGAATATAAAAATAAGCAATATGTTGTTATTGAAAATTTTGAAGATTTAAGTAGTAGAATGAAAAATAATAATATTTTATGTGAGGCATTAGGTAAATAAAATCAAATTATTCCAAACAAACCTTAAATGACCAATGAATGAGAATTCCTTTTTATTGTGAAATACCCAAACAATAGCTTTTATACGATTCTTATTTATAGGAAAATGAAACTACAATTTTATGAATAGCTTCATGGGCTAGCTTCAGTGGTTGAGTGCTTCAAACTTCATGTAGAAGGTCTTGAGATCGATTCCTTGAGCTGACTACCTTTGTTGTGTACCTTAATTTATGTACCTACTAGGTTAAGCATCATAATTAACATTGATAGGTTTGCACTAAGCACCATCCACAAATGTGAGAAATTGCATGGGAGTTTCCTTACAAGGTGTTTCTTAGAAAAGAAACAAAGCCTTGAAGTCTTAAGTAATAGAATAAAAAATTATTCAATTGGGTGTAACTTGAGTGGCTCCTAGCCCTATTCGAGATCACTCTAATGAGTTACCCATTCCCCATGGTTTAAGAAAAAAGCAGATACTTGTGACAAAACCACAGTCAAGGCTGTCCCAAACAAAAAAAAAAAACTAATAATTTTAGCTTTTTGCAAACAAAACCTTTGAAATCTTTAAATATAGTTCTGATTTTTTATAATAAAGATAAAGTCCATATTATCTTCATTCTTGTAAAGATTTGATATCATAAAAATAAAAATAAATAAAAATAAGGAATGTATATACATTCCCCTTAAAAAATTACAGTATTAAAAAAAACATATCATCTAATTTTTTTAATGGCATCTTGGTTCCTGTAAGAATTTGATATCCTAAATTCGGGTGGGTTAGTTCAAGTGCATAAGTGTAGTTGTGGTTGTTTGCTAATTAAGGTTCCAGGTTCCAATGGTCAAATCCCTGCCAGGAGCTCACTTAATGTCCCCCGTGTTAGAATAAAAAAACCACACCACCTTTTTACTAACACTAATCCTCGTTATTTAACAAAACTCAACTCTCTTAACATAGTGGCTTTACTGAATTGCATTCTTGAAATTGCATCTAACTTATGATTGTAATTCCAAACTATTTGCACCCAACCTCTTCAAGCATCATTGTTAGCTTGAGGAATAGACTCCAGCATTTTATTCCCACAATTTTGATAAGTACAAATTCCTTCCTAGTCCTTGGACATGTTAACATGGAGGGAAACCCTCTCTTCATGAAGAGGTGAAGCATGATAAATGGATTCATCTGTTCTTTCGAGGGAACTCAACCCACCCTTTGAACACTGTTGGGCAGATTGTTCAACCAAAGGATTTGAGTGTTAATATTGAACATTGTTAGGCAGATTGTTTAACCAAAGGATTTGAGTGTTAATTTTATACAATCTGAATGTTTCATGCTTTTTTTAACATGTTGAATATATTTTTACATTCAAAAATGCAATATAAATAACAAAAAATTGTTAATGAAACAACGGCTTTAACATCAACATTCTCAACAACAAAAAATAATAAATCTTGCATGATACTTGCGGTTCAATCATCGGACTGTACTCCTTGACCCAGGCCCTGTGAACAAGGACAACCTCGGGTACCTGATCCATAAGGTATGCAAACAATGTTTTGTTTCTGTAAAGAATATCAACTTAATAACAAAATTATCAACTTGGGTTTCTTTAGGGATATCACAAGATATTAAACGCGGTAGGAAGTCATCTTAATTTGTAGGTTGCAGGTGGAAGTTGGAAATGAGCTTAATAATTTTCGTGATCTTAATCTTGGATAACAATACATGGGTAAAGAATAACAAAAACCTGTGAATTAGATTCTGTAAGTTTATAAAAGGCCTATCCCACCAAGTACAATGGGTTCCCGTTTTACATTCAGAGTTCAACTAAAAGTTTTTTAACAGAAAATTCCTTAAAGGATCTGTATTAAGATAATCTGTACCAAAAACTGAACTTATAACTTATATAAAGTAAACAAATATCAATTTTGTATTTTGCATGTTCCCTGGTATACTCATATTCTTCATGCTTTTTCATTAATACACAGTGTCACCGAGCTAAAACACAATCACTTCAATTCAAGGTAACTAAGTTTTTAATTCTTGATAAAGCATTTTCATTAATACACAGTATCACCCAGCTAAAACACAATAATCACTTCAATTCAAGGTAACATAGCTTTTCGTTTTTTGACAAGGCATTTTCATTGATACAAAGCATCACTGAGCTAAAACACAATCACTCCCAATTAAAGGTAATATAGCTTTTTATTTTTTGATAAAGCATCATACTTATATTTTGGAGCATGGCATTTAAAAGTTTTACAGTTGAGTTGTAGCAAATCCCTACAGTCCCATACAGTTGGTTGTAGGAAATGACACTAGATTTGGACATTTCTCATACAGTCCCATCTTTGCCTTGTTTTGCCAAATTTCAAAGGAATGCCCGGTATATGCCCCATACATGGCAATTGTGCCTTGTTTGGGAGCACCGTTGAAGGCAACCTTTATAGAACGGATGACTGCATTCTGTAACACGCGCTTGAGGTGCCCAGACACTCTCCAAGCATATATTGGAAAAAAAATGGTACCCTCCAAATCTCATCAAATTGGAAAAAACCTTTTTACCGCAAAATTAATTTATATTAAATGTTGTTGTACTCGAGTCTGCAAAATCGAATTAATGAACGGAGAAATAGAGAACTGTAACACATCATACAACAGAGACGAACAGAGGGGCAAGATATATTTTATTGCTTAGTCAACCATTGGAGAAATGGTTTAACAAGTCTCAATGAAACACATGAGAAACCTCCAACCAGTTATAACTAAAAGTATGTGTTGTCACCACCCAAGAATCTCCATCTTGACAACAATTTGTCTGATACTTTTCTCAAAGAATTCATTCATCCTCTTTCCTACAAGCCAAGAGAAGTCAAACTTCACCGTAGCGTCTCCAACAGAACTGGTTGTAATTTGCATATCCTATCTTACAAAATGATGCCTTGTCCAATTTTGGTACTTTGGAGAGTTTGTCAAATACACAACACTTTGACTATCACAAAAAGTCTTATCCTCTACTTTTCCAAACTTACCCAATATATCCTTGCATTCATGTGAGACGTAACCTTAGGTAGATCTCATATTGTCCAAATCTCATGCAAATATGAATAAACATAACCATAGACTAAATCATTGCAACCATTGTAGGTGATCCCTGTGCCTCTAAGGTACTGAAGCACTCATTTCCAATGCTCTGGTTTTTCCATGTGTCCACTCACAACACCAACTGCATGTGAAATATCTAGTCTTGAACATTTCATCGCAAACATCAAACATCCTATAGCATTTGCATAAGGTACGCAAGACATCTAATCATTTTCTTCCTTACTACCGAGACATAGACTTGAAGAAAGCTTACAATGGAAAGCTAAAGGGATATTTACCAGTTTCACAATGTTCATACTGAACTTCATCTGTATCTTCACCATTGAATTCTATTGTGATAACCGCAGCTTACCATGTTTCCCGTCTCTGATTACTTTTGTGCCCAAGATATGTTTTGTTGCTCCTAGATCCTTCATCTGAAACATTCTGGCCAATTGAGCCTTTAACTTGTTGATCTCAACAATGCTTTGGCTTGCAACAATCATATCATTAACATATAACACCAAGATAATGAATATGTCATTGAAACTTTTGAAGTAAACATAATGATCATACTCATTTCTAGTAAAATTTTGGCTCACCATGAAGAAATAAAACATCTTGTACCATTATCTTGGTACCTTTAGGTCATATAATGATTCATTGAGTTTGCAAACAAATATCTCTTTGCGATCCTGAACAACTTCTGATTTGTTGGATTACTGAGAGGGGGGGTGAATCAGTAATAAAGCAATTTAATCATTTTTAACCATGTAATGCAAGTGTTATATCAAAGTAGCATTATAATCCAATAATTGCAGAGTAAATAAACAATGAACAAATGATCAATTATACACATACACAGTACACCAGTGTTTTTACGTGGAAACCCAAAGCGGGAGAAAACGGCAGAATGTTTTTTCTTATATGTCTTTAAGAATTACATTCATTGGAAGCACCAACTTCCTTTGTTTTCCAGCTACAACTGGAAGGAGACTCCAACCCCCTAGTTTCTCAGGCTACAACTTGAGGGAAGCTCCAACTCCCCAATTCTCTAGCTACAACCCCCTATGTTCTCCGGCTACAACCGGAAGGTGGCTACGACCACTTGTCCTTGCCTCGTCCAACTGCCCTGACGTAGAAGTAGAATGATGGAACCACTGTCACACTATCACTGTGAGATATATTGTTGTAAACCTATATCGATCAACCTGTAATCAACCTGTACCATAAACAAGTGCATCAACCATGCATCAACATGTACCAAATGACCTGTAATCAACATGTACCATAAACAAGTGCATCAACCATGCACCAACCTGTACCAAACAACCTGTAATTAGCATGTACCATAAACAAGTGCATCAATCATGCACCAACCTGTACCTCAACATGTACCATCAACGAGTGCATCAACCATGCACCAAATATGTACCAATCATGCATCAAATACACATAAACTTTGACTCATCAAGATGTACTTATGCAGGAGCATCGCTGTCAATCATGTGGAGCAAGATCTATCAACACCAAGGAACCTGTACGGGAGCTCAACACTGGCAGTTACAACAGATATTTTGAGGTCCGTCTTAATTCAGCGCTGGAATTAATTTTTTGAGGCATGCTTGAACGATTACGACTGAAGTGGGAGATTCCACTACAGCTCTGGAATGCGACTGGTCTAGATAGTCGTTATGACAAGTTTTAGAGTAGACAAGTAGCCAGGTGGAACCCTAAGAGCCCTCTGTGATAAATAGAGGTTTTGTACGCCCAAATGAGGTTAGTCGGTAGTTGGCTGAAATAGAACTGTTAGGAGAAGAAAATAAGATAGAAGTTAGGAGAAGATTTCAATAGTTTTTGTTGTTCATTTATAGTTGTAACCATTTTCACTTATGAATATAACAGAGGAAAATTGATCCAATGCATGGTGTGAACATTGTTTGCAATTTTTTGTATGGTGTTTTCATGAATGAATGAATGAATCTCATTTTGAGTAGATGGAACTATAAATGTTAGGATAAGTTTCAATTGTTTCTCTTCTGCGGAATTAGTGAAAGGTGTGCACACAGAATGCAATGAGTGCGTTGACGGAATTTGTTTCAGTTCCAAAGCTCAGAAGAGATTACACGAAACTTTCCCTTTGCAAGGAGTGCAAAGAGACTGGTGCAAGGAGTGCACGGTCATCCGCAAGAACCCAAAACCTTACGTAAAATCTGGTGCAAGGAGTGCACAGATCCGAGATTGGATTAAGCGTCGAAGAGTCAAGAAAGGAGAAGCAATGAAGGCGAGAGGAATTTCTCTTCGAGAAATCCTTCAGGACCTGAGTTATCGAAATCCCTGAAACGCAAGGAGTGCATGGGAAATCGAAGTCTTCATGAGACTAAGATCAGGAGGAATAACACTTTCATAAGTTTTTAAGAGATCCAAGAATCGGACTCGACGAAGGAGCAAAGGTTTGAGACCTTTGAACACCCAGAAG
>SNQJ01S0000015.1:523572-533804 GCA_010110895.2 Picea sitchensis | reverse complement strand
TTCATCAAACTTTACTTTAGTCTCACATGACTAATTTTGGATTAGTCAACAACCCTAACTTGAAATAATCATAACTATGTACCTGTAATGAATAAAGATCTGAAAATAGTACACAATGTTCTTCAATGTCTTTTATGCAATTCCTCCAGATTTCACTACTTGAAACCTCTCAGAAAATGAGTTATAGCAAAAAAGGCATACCTTCTTGAATTTTGGATTATTCTAGAGAGCGAACTTGTAGAGCGTTCCCCGCACGTAATATTTGTTGTATGTATCTGAAAATATTACAAAAAATACTACAGACTATACTCTAACCAATACATTTGGTCTTACTGAATGTGGATTTGTTATGAAGAAGTTATGACGTTTTTACCCGAAACACATGTTTTAGACTAGTTTTAGGACTAGCCACAAACCCTATTTTCCACGAAGTGTAACTCCAAAAATACAATGACCCACAAGATGGATTTTTTATCACAATTACTTGGATTTGTTTTCTCAACGGCCTCCCAATTTCACGGTCTGAATCATTTTAGAAAAAAAATTATTGTGAAAATGGTGAGATGACCTGTAAATAACATACCTTATAAAGCATCATCAAAAGAATTTATCGTCCCTTGAATTTCGGCCTTCTTTACTTCACCTTCCCTCTAAAATCCTGCTTAGATATCCTTTGGTTACCCCATTCACTTGTATATATTCAATATGTTCAAGTGTGATTAAAAATTAGAGACCCTTGCCTCTTATTTATACTTTCATGTAGCTTCCTCAAAGGGTTACCTTCTAACCATTTTAACCCACTTTCTTTATTTTAGGGCTAACACACTTCTAACCATTTGTCCACTTAGTAATTTCTCCATTAACTTTATTATATAAGTAATTTATTTTGTATCCACTTTGAATTATAGTACACTTATCACTTCACTTTATTATTTAAATTACCTTCTAACCATCTTAACCCATTTTCCTTATTTTTGGGCTAACCCACTTCTAACCACTTGTCCACTTAGTAATTTCTCCATTAACTTTATTATTTAAACAATTTTTTTTGTATCCACTTTGACTTATAGTATATTCATCACTTCACTTTATTATTTAAATAATTTCTTCTTTGCAACCACTTTGACTACTTTGACCTTTTGGGGCTTCTATATGACCCATAAGGGTTCTCCAACTTTACATGGCCATAACTCTCTAACCGTGAGGAGTTATGTGACGTTCCACATACCACTGAAAATGGAATGACATGTAATATCCATCCAAAATAGTCTTACCTTCAAATATATTAAAACTCATACCATTATAAATCAAACAAACTTGGGTCCATTACCCAAACCTTTGTGCTACCGGAATTCGCTACCGGACTTTCTTCAAGGGTTGACATCAATGACAACCAACCCAAATAATCAACAATTCCATGTACATATCTCTACTAATGATGATTTTGTGGACAATAGGATCCCACAATCTACATCTCTTAACCCCATCACCATAATCAACAAGATGTGCTTCTTTGTTCCTTTGACCGAATTCAGCCAAGTGAGCCTTCACCCCTCAATTCCAGACTAATTTCAATGGAGTATCCTAAGCCCTTTTAAAGTCTTCATTACATGTAATCCACGGGATGCCAAAACCATGTGTCAGAAACCATAACTGTTGACCTAACAACTTTGACTCTTTGACTGAGTCAAGTTTACCTAACATTCTCCCCTTTAAACTTGACTTGGGGTTTCCCATGACCAAATCCGGTAAAACCTCCCTCAAAGTCAGGTTATCCGGGAATATCACATGCTTCCCCCTATCACCTAAATCTATGTCTAGACTTTACCAGTGAAATTTCAAACCCAAAGTACRCATGGCTAACCAGGTCTTACAGTGGTATGTCAATTTACATATAATTAAATTTTTAACTCCACCTCAAACTTTGCATCCAAGACTTTCACCATTTAATAAAATACCAAAACTTTCAAYGCAAGTCAATTAAAAATTCTTAACCATTAAAAATTGGCACAGGTCCCAAGTATATATAATGGAGAATCACTCCACCCTCTTAAACTTCAAAATATTTTAAAATGTAAAAATCTCACCCMAAAAAAATGGAAATTTGTACCTTCATCGAGTAGGTTTCCACTCTGTCTCAGGCGGGGTTATCAATTGGAGAACAATATTCATCCTGCTACTCAACATTGAATGTTGCGTCGCTGCATTCAATGTTGTGTAGCAGGATGGATATCGATTGACATTATCAGTTAGTATCTACGTCCTTCACAAGAGTTTGCAATCAAATTTGCAATCAAAGGGTTTGCAGACAGCTCTACCACCAAAAATCGATCTGCTACCTTTACAAGTTTTTGTAGTTGTCTCTTTCACCAAATCAGTCCGCTCCACCAAATCTAACCTCCACTTGCAATCGTCTCTAGCATCAACCTCCTGCACCTTCACCAGAGTATCCAGTGATAAGCGTATCTCCACCGACCTACTCAAAGCAGACCTCCACCAAAATTTAGCACATCCATCATCTTCACCATTCCCAACTCCCAAACCAGAGATGGGGCTCTCTCCCATCCGATCACCTTCGGAGCCACGAACGCCATCACCTTGTGAATCAAACCATCGACGATGGTGGGGGCCGATAGAACCCCTCAGCACTCCCACAACACCGATAAAAAAAAAAAAAAAAAAACTCTTCTCCAAGGTTGATAGAACCCCTCCACACTCCCACAATACCGATAAAAAAAACTCTTGTCCCGCCTGCAGAAAATATCTCCATCATGGCCCTTGGGATGAGAAGATCGAACTCCACCACCTCCATGCCTTTAGATGCAAGCTTCCACTGGAATTCTTGACGCATGCCACTCTGCTTGGCCACGACCGTGCGAGACTCTGATATGTCCCACAACCTAGCCTTCTCCAGCAGATCCATCGGCGTCGACATTACCTGCCTCATGGACA
Source organism: Picea sitchensis (assembly GCA_010110895.2). NCBI lineage: Eukaryota > Viridiplantae > Streptophyta > Pinopsida > Pinales > Pinaceae > Picea > Picea sitchensis. Next base: position 530,852 of record SNQJ01S0000015.1, on the reverse strand, counting down.
ACTATGGATTGTTGTGGTGCACCGTGTTCTTGCCCACCACCAAGGCATCGCTCCTACTGCACACCTCCAAAATGCAGAAATTAGAATTTTCTAATACATCGTTTTGAGAATCTCGTTTCTATACATCGTTTTGGAGGAAGATATAGTTTCTATACATCGTTTTGAGAATCTCTAAAATGCAGAAATTAGAATTTTCCAAATTATTTTGAAAAAAATATATATATAGAAGCCTAAAGAGCATACTCATGATTTATTATTTTGTTATTTCGCTGGTCTTATAACAAGTAATATTCCTGAACAAAATAGAGCAAAATAGAGGTAAGTTAAAAGCTGTTGTATTTTGGTTTTTTTTGGAAATATTATCAAATTAATTTTGTTCAAAAGAAAAGAAATTATTGGATCTACAGATTTAAATGTTTAAGTGTATATAATTTGAGTGGTTTAGAGTTTTTCAGCTAAATYTATTTATAYATTTATAAATGTAATTTAAATAATAAAAAATTATGATTTCYTCTAAATTTATATTGTCAATATAAATTTATAAATGTAATTTAAACAATAGAAAATTATGATTTCCTCCAAATTTAAATTGTCTAATTCAAATAAAAAAATAATAATAATAATAATAATAATAATAATAATTATGATTTCACCCAAATTTATATTTTATATTGTATAATTCAAGTGAAAAATACCAAAACGTTTTTTCAACATGAAACAAAGGTATATAGGAAAGAAAACCTTGCCTCTAAATCAAAACTACCACCATGCTTCTAAATCAAAACTAGTACCATATTTCAAATCTGGAAAGAAGATCGGAGTATTCAAGAGAATTTAAAGTAGATATGTTTCAAATCATCATATTTACATTCTGTTTCAAAGCATCGTATTTACATTCAAAGTTTTACAGCAGTTGGCTTGAAGCAAATAGCCCTTGACACAGTCAGATTTGGACATTGCTCATACAGTGTCATCTTTATCTTTGTTTTGTTTTGTTTTGCCAAATTGAATTTTAATTTAATGCTTGGTATTTGCATGTGTTTTTTTGTATACGGGGCAACTAAGCTTTGTTTGGCATTATAGTTAAAGGAAATCCTTACAAAACAGAATCACTATTTTTTGTTATTCAAAATTCATTTTTGAATGTAGAAATGGATTCAGCATGCTAAAAAACTCTTGAGACATTAGAATTATATAGACATAATCACTCAAATCTACCAATCTAACAATTTCTTGTAGAATTTCGAAAAAATAGTCAACCTTTAATTTGCTGTAAAAAAAAAATGCAACCTCATATAAAAGAAAGAAGAATATGTCTATAAATAATTAATATTTGCCTAATTTTATCTGATTGCTTTTCTATTTTGAGTTTCCAATTTTCTACCCTCTATTGTTGTTGTTTGCTATATTTATATGGGACTGCTTTTCTAATTTGGGTTCCCAAACTTTTCTATTTTGGGTTTTCAATTTTCTACCATATAGTATTTTATAGTTAGGGCGGTATTTTATAGTTAGGGCGAAGAGGATTAAGCAAAAGATTATTATCTCTTTTTTAAATGGATGTGTCAACTTAAAATGGATGAATTTTGTTTTGATATTTTTAAAATATATATATTTTTGACATTCAGTAATTTCATGGAACATGGAACAATCACATTTAAAATTCAAATGCAATATGAACTTTCCACATCATGTTTCATCACCATCTTATGATAATTTTAAAGTTAAACGAACACCATCCTTTTCTATTTTCTTTGGAATGGAAAAGGTACATCAATAATTTTTAAGAATATCTTTTTATTTATGTGAAAATTTGTAAATAATATGTTAAATTTCTGATTTTAGACATATTTGATGGCTAGAAATTTATAGCAAACTATTTTTATTTTTTTTCTAAGTTTTTTGAGGGTGTCAAATTTTGTCATGTTTTCTATATTGTTAAACCATGAGGCATTGGTGACTATTAAACCATCACAAAACAATTTCGTTCATGACCTCAAAAACACCTACCTCTAAACCATGAGACACATTGGTGAGTGTTAAACCATCACAAAACGATTTCATCCATGGCCTCAAAAACACCACCAAACACATAAATAACAATAGCATTGAAGTAAGAAAACATGTTTAGCAAATAAAACTTGATAGATGGAATGGAAGCATGAAGCAAGAAGTAACGCCAACAAGAGTACCCAACAACCATACCCCATGACAATCATGTTAGCTTCTCAAACACATTTATAATTAAGTCAACCAAGAAGGGTATATCTATTTTCAATTGTGTGAATATAATGCACTATATTAGAAGCAAATGAACTCGACTCTTAATTCTTGTGACTATACTACACACGATGAGACATAAAGGGCTCTAAAATATTTTGAAAAGAGGTTCTATGACTAGGGGATTCAACTTCATTTATATATGCCCTAGTACATAGTGCATAAATGGACTTGTCAACATCATCATAAAAAGCATTCAAGGTTATTGAGAAGTCATTAGCAAGGATGTTACTCGTTATTCAAAAACATTGTTTGAGTATTTGTGCACGTTATTAGAGGATAGACATATACCCAAAGGAAAATTCAGGGAAGAAAGGGACAATATCGTTGAGAAGACTCTCTTGTTGCCACATAAGCTTTAGTAAGCTATAAAAGATGCATCTTACCATTCAATTGGTTATTCAAGAAATATGATTAGGCATCCATTGCAACACTATCAAGGATAATAATGGACACAAGATGTAACATCCCCAACCCCAAGCTGGGCCATGCCATACAAAAATTCTTTCCTCTGATACCATTTTAATTACCAATATGCTATGCATATTAATACAATTATGCAGACCTAACAATGTTTTATACATGCATAAATATGTACAATTAAAGCATACAAAATTAACATAAACATACACACAATAATTGACACATAAACACATATAAAGAGCACTTGTCTTTTGTTGTAAATCACCAAATGCATGCAAACCTCAGACATTCCTTCGATCCATCTATGTTGTTCATATACTCTCAATAGTAGGTCACCCTCGAGCTAGGGCTATGACTCCACCAGGACAAAGGTTCATAATCCAAACTAAGATCTAACAACAGCTCAAAAAGGAAGCCTCAGGTGCCAACTCCAACAACAGTTCCCATGTCATAGCCTCTCATTCCCCACAGCCTGTCCCACCCTAGGAAATGTACCCCTTCTCTACCCAGCAATCCTTATGTTGTCTTGATTCCCTTCCAAGGCTTCAACAACAGGCCAGCCATGAAGTCTCAAAGCTCTATGGCACTTAAAACACAAGGTTGCTCAAGGAGCTCAACACCCACTAGCCTAGCACACAGGGAATCCATATCCCAACAATTCTCTCACCTAGAGAGATTGATCCACATGCCTGACAACCTGCTTATTCAACCCAAACCACCAAGGATTTACACGGTAACCAACTTCAGCTTACACTCTAGCAAAGGTGTGGATGATGGATGGAATGAGTTGAGTGAAAGATGGCAAGAATGAATGGTGAGAATGATGGAATTACACTAATTCCCAGCATTATATTTTCATGCTCTTAACTTGACACTTTTCATCGTATGAACTACCTTTGAACCCACTTGGTGATATGTTCCCAACCTTTAGGGACTTAGGATAAATATATCACATGGATTTTCACTTCAGGAATAATATTATATTATTCCCTTGGCTTAAGCCCCCTTGACTTAGCCCCTTTTCTCAATCCCTTAGCCCCCTTTCCCTCTCATGGAGTCATATCCCCTCATACTCTTTTGTCTCACTTGGTCTATAGCAGTGATGTATTTTATTAATAATATGAGTGATTACATATTGCAATGATAGGTTCGTTGGCCTTTTAGAATTTAGGCTCTCTGGCCTAATAATCACACATGCACTTTGGCCTCAAAACATCATGGCTCACCAGCCTATAAAGCATATGTACATTTACAATTGGGGTTCATCCTAGGGATATTACACAAGACTTATGGAATTCTATTACAAATAGCTCATAATTATCTATAATTTAGGCAACCAAGTTAAGTACAACTAGGAATATTTGCATCTAAGGGAGATAGATAAAGAGATCCAACACATCGTCAAAACCCTCCATAGACCCCAAAAAACAACCAATATTTCATATGAACACAACCTTCATTGTTATGTAACTCCTTATTCTATAAGTCTGATGCCATTGAAGTGATCATGAATTTAGGGACGAAGAGAGAGAAAGAGAATTCATAAGCAAATGACTATGTACCCTTTTTCTACAAATTTTAAAAATCAAGATCAAGAAGATACATCCAAAGACATGCATGACACAATATCCAACTAAGGGATAAAGAAGGTGACTTGGATTCAAAGGACATGGACAAGCGATGGATAATATGACTTGGGTTCAAAGGACAAGGATGAGGGGTGCATTCTTGAAAATTGAACAACAATATGACATGGCAAATCAAAAGCAAAATATTTTACATGCCAAAGCTAGTTCAAACTTGTAGACACTATAGATAATACATGAAACATTTAAAAAAACCAAAAAAAATGTTAACTAAGAGAAAATTAAGAAAGAGTCGATGGAACATACTCCAAATGACTTTATTGAGTTATTTGAAGTGCTAGTGAGACAATAAGTTTTAGTTATTCTCCCAATTTAATAGATGGTGCCAATGGATGTGAGGTATAAGTCGGTTCTTACATTGAAGACTCTTCTTACCAAACTCATTTTGTCAAGCATGTGAATACTAGAAGTTATATGGGGCCAGCATCGAAGGAGAGAACCACACCTCAATAGAAAGGATGTCAATGCCCAGTATGCTAAAATTGGAATTGAAGAAGTCAAGGATGTGGAAATACTTCATATCATATCATGAAAAACTAGGAAACAAATCACTAACAACATTGATAAGACATCCTCCCATGGTCATAGTAAGCAATATTATACCCACCCCCAAGAAATATTAATGTGTACCTCTGTAAAAAAAAAAAGTTAACTAGTCAATCGGTTAGAACAAACATTTTCAAGCTAGAGTCCATCATGAGATTTTGTATTCTAGTCTAACCAAGTCATGTTGGGTTATTGGCTTATATTTTGGCTAGTGGTTGAGATTCTCTCCATCCATATATATCTAGGAAGAAGGGTGATCTAACAAGGTTTCCCCTAGGGAAAAATAAATGTAAATGAAAGGCCAATGACCACTCAATTGACACCCCTAAAATCCCCAAATATTTTACATCCCCAACTCATGAAAGTGGCATCAACAACCCATCATTTACCCTCACAATGATACCCCAACATAATTGTACCTATAATGTACCTAGGGAGGATAATTTGGTGTACCTAGGGAGGTACCCACGGGGGTAATAAATATAATGTGACCATAATATTATTTTTTTTACAAAAACTGAAATTTTTTATATTGAAAAAAGGGCACGATCGAAGTCACAGAGTACAAAAAGGGTGTTGGTATGGGGGACCAGCTACAAAAATTCATGTAATCTTGCTACAAGGATTTATCCATATAATCTATTGTTGTAGTCTAATTTATCAGGCGGATCTAGACATAACAATCACCCGGAAAATAATAATAGTTCGCCATTTTTACAAAATTGTGGGGGCCTTACTGCTCTGCTTACTGACGATTTTCTTCGGAGCCTCGTTCTTCTTCTGGCAATGGTTCCAGGGCTATGTTCAAGTCTGGTAGTATTGGGTCGGCCATGCTCCCACTCTCCTCGTTTTGGCTTTGTTCTGTAGAATTGTGAGCTCTGACTCCATGCATTTCTTCAATTCTTTCCCCTTGTCATCTGAGAAAATCAACCTCATCTTGGAGTTGATCGATCAGGGAGCGATGTTGCAACAAGGTTTCCAGCGTGAAGTTTAAAGTGGAGTTGTGAGAGTCCAACCGCAGGGCCAATTGTTGGGTGGTGGAAAATTTGTCTTCCACCAACTCTTCCTCTTGCCTCTCCTATCATGGACGATGGGGAATTTTAGAAAATAATCTTGGTGTTGAATCCTTCCCAAGCTTGTTGGTGTAGCCTACGTATGCGTTGTCGTTGATGCTTCCTGGTTTTGTGTCTTGTATGTTTTGCTGGCCTCTGTAGATTCCTTTTTATGCACTACCTTTGGTTGCTTCTCTCCTAGCTCAGTTGATAATGTGGCGGCCAAGATCAATTTGGAGCCTTTCCCTATTTCCATGAGCAATTGCACCTCTATAGCATCCTTTGTTATAGCCTATGGACAAGCCAGTTCCATTGTTGAGCACGGGTTCCTATTTACTTGTCGCTTCCTTTCCTGCTTCGTGACATCTGTTGAGATTGCTCTTTGAGTTCTGGCTTTCCTTTCTATTTAAAATCCCTTCCCCAGACAAACTACTCATTCCCGTAATATTCCTATGGTGGCAAAGAGAATGAATCGGGATTTGCCTGTCCTGAATTTCCCTTATGGCTTAATACCTTGCTTGTGTGGGCTTAGGGAGGGAGTGACACTCGAAAGGGGAAGTTGCAGGCTCTGCTAGCATCCGCATGTTGCAAATCATGGCTTCAATCCCTTCACAGGCCATTAACTCACGCGACATTAATGAAGAGGTGAGGGAGGTGGAGATTGTGCATGTTGGGAATGACATCAATTGCACATTCCCATGGAGTATAAACTCCTTGCAGCCCAATAGATCCAAAAACTCAAAATTCAATGTACTATCTCCCACGAACCGGAGGATGTTCAAGTACACAGTTCCCCCTAGCTTGACGATCAGTTGTCCTAAAAAACATTTGCGCTGGAAAGCCGCGAGGAGGTGGATTCCAGGTGGAGTGTGGACCCGAGGGGGCTGATGCATTAGGGGGGAGCTAGAAAAACAATCTTTCCCATGACTTCCATGTGACCTAGGGCTCTTCCTATGGCTCGATTATCCTGCTCGTCTGTGATCCCATTGTTTATTCATTGAATATGATAGAAGGAAGGGAGGATGGAAGATAGCGTATATCTGGTTCTTTCTATGAGCCTTTTCAGATTTGAATTCTTCAAGGTTGTTTTTCTGATGAAGTACCTAATTATATTCTTGGAGTCCCATAAAATGATCAACTTGTTGAGTCGTCGATCTTGCACTAGTTGATCTCCTTTGAAAATTGCATAGGCCTCTGCTAAATTATTGGTGGTTATACCCAGGTTCCACGAGTAAGTTAGCAATCTTTGTCCTCTAGGGTTGAAAAAAACCCCTCCTGCACCTGCCTCTCCTGAGTTCCCTTTTGAATCACCATCGAAACATAGAGCATGACT
>SNQJ01S0000015.1:513178-523522 GCA_010110895.2 Picea sitchensis | reverse complement strand
GCCAGCATGATGACTTTCTTGGCAAGGTGATGGGGTGGACTTCTGGGAGGTTTGGTTTATTTATCCAGACTTATTCTTCTACTTGCAAAAGGACCCCCTTCCCGGGTTGTTTCTTTCATGAACGAGATGAACTCCCCCAATTGGTTGATCGTGATTGTTGCAACTACTGGTGGGTAACAAGCTTTTCTTTGAAAATTCTTTTGTTTCTTGCCAGCCATATTTGCCAACATATAAATTTTATCGAGGCCTTCCAAATTCGATTTAGATTTGGTTTCCTATGTAGTGATCCTTTGTAGTGTTTTTCCCATTTACCAATCAAGCTTATGTTGCTTATCGGCTAGGAGATTTGGGGGGCTAGATCTAAGTAGATGCTATGCATCACTTGTTTTGTGAAATTGCAATTTAGGAAGATGTGGTCAGTGCTTTCAAAGATTTGATTGCACAAAGCACATCTAAATAGCCCCATAAAACCTATTTTGTTCAAGTTTTCGCCTGTTAAGAACTTATTGTGTGTCAACTGCCAACAGGAAATATTTATCATTGGAATTCTATTTGGGCTCCAAATCCCTTTCCAGGTGGCAGATTTGTTTGGAATATTGTTATCTTGAAGGATTTTCTTATACCCCATCCTCACTGTGTACTCTGCTTCACCCCAGCTTCTATTGTCCTTTTGACTAAGGCGGACTGGGGCAGACCCTGAGACCACCAGGAGGAACTGCTTATCCTCATCTCGGAGGAGGGGGGGGACGTCACCCAGGTTCCAATTTTTCCAAGCACCATTCTTGTTCCAATTAGAGATGTAAAAGAGTGTGGTTTTTCTGATTGAGGTTATCCAGAGCCTGAATTGGTCCAGAGCACGGATACTAGAGAGTACTTGCTTCTCTGAGAAGTGATCCTCCCATATCTAATTTCGTTTCCATTTCCTGGGTTCCATTTGAGGTGGTTTTGGATGAGCGGCACTGATACCCGAATTAACTTCCAGATGGGGGGGACTGATTGACCAAGGTCTACATTATCCAGACATTTTTTTTCTGACTTTGGATAGGTACTTATTGCATATTTATTTTTTCCACCATTCGTTCCCTCCAGTGATTACACGCCAAATTAGCTTGGCCCTCAGGGCTAAGTTTATGCTTTTTGGGTCCCGAATACCTAGTCCCCCATTTTCTTTAGGGGCGTAGACTGTAGACTAGTTTACCATATGGAATTTTTTATCGTTGTCTTTGCCTCCTTGCCAAAGAAATTTCCTGATAATTCTGGCCATTTCTTTTTTTGTTCCTACCGGTGCATAGAGGGATGAAAATTGGAAGATTGGAAAGGAGGATAAGACTGACTTTATTAAGACGACCCTACCTGCTGGATTCAGCCATGTTGCTCCCCAAATTTTGAATTGGTCTTTGAGTTTTTGAAGAATCACCTGTGAAGCCTCCCCGGGGAGGGATTTGATACTAATGGGGGTGCCAAGGTACTTGAAATTTTTCCAGTCTGTTGAGAAGGAGAATTGGAGTATGCTGGCAATTCTAGCCATTGTTCCCTCTTTTATGTTCCAAGCGTAGATTTGGATTTTGTGTTTGTTGATAAGTCCTCCAGAGGATATTTCATACTAGTCTAGAACTAGCTTGAATCTTCGGGACATTGTTTGTGAAGCTCCTCCAAGAAGAAGAGTGTCATCAACGAATTGAGAGTTGTTAATCCTTCTGACTCCCCTAGCTATTTTCATCCTTGGAATATTTTTGGTGGCTCTTTCATGCTCTAGCCTTCTATTCATGGTTTCTACCATGATGATATATAGCATTGGAGAGAGTGGGCATCCTTGTCGAAGTCCTCTTGTGGGTTGGAAGAACGGAGTTGGGCTCCCATTTATTAGGGGCGCTATCCAAGGGGATGAGATGCAGGCCTTGATCCAGGAGACAAAGGAGTTGTTGAAACCAAAAAATTTTAACACATCAAAAAGGAACTCGTGTTTCACTCGATCAAAGGAATTTGCCATATTGATTTTAATAATCATTCCTTTTTCTTTGTTTGTAACACTGGTATGAATGGCTTCCTACACCAGAATTATGTTGTCCCAAATTTTCCTTTTGGCCACAAAGCCCCCTTGATTTGGGAGAATTATCCTTGGGAGCAGGTGTTTTATCTTGTTTTCTTTAATTTTTGTGAGGATCTTGTAGGAGACATTACAGAGAGACATGGGACGAAATTGGTCAAAGGAGTTTGCATTTTTTACTTTAGGTATCAGGGCAAGAAAAGAGGTATTAGTGGCTACTCCTAACTTGCAAGTAGTTTGGACATATCTGATCATATAGAGTAAATCTTTTTTAATAATTTCCCAACAGTTTCTATAGAAATGTAGAGTGAATCCAACTGGCCCTGGGTCTTTATCGGGATCAAATTGGTAGACAACTGCTTTAACTTCCTCTTCAGTGACCACCCTTGTCAATTCTTGATTATCATATTCCTTTATCAGTTGTGGTATTTGTTCCATGAACTGTAGACTTTGCTCTCTGTTGTCTACTCCATCTTGGGTGTAGAGATTTTTGAAGTGAGAGGAGGCTTCCTTTTTTATCTCCTCAAATGAATTGACTACGTCTCCTATGGATTTTTTTTATTTCCTCCACTGTGTTCTTGTATTGTCTTGTTTTGGCCTGCTTGTGGAAAAAGGAAGTATTTTTGTCTCCTGCTTGGAGCCACAAATCTCTGGATTTTACTCTCCATTCCTTTTCTCCGTTATGGAGCGCCCTTAAATAATTTTGAAAGTGCTCTTTCTCCTACTCTAGATGTCTAGTTTGGATTTCACTGGTGTCCATTTCCTCCTGTAGAGCTTCTAAATTCTTTTTATATCTTTCCACTTCTCCTTTTTTGTTGTGGAAGGAAGCTTTAACCTAGCCCTTTATTGCTTTCTTTTCCTTTTTTAGCTTTTGCTCCCAGATGTACACAGGAGTTCCGTCCACCCAGGTTGACCAGATCGAGGAGATTAGGGGGAGGAAATATCAGGAATCTAACCAAAATGGGTTGAATTTGAAGGGAATGGGTCCCATATTTTCGACTTTGACGAAGGAAAGGGCTATTAGGCGATGGTTTGAAATGCCCCAAGACACAATTTGGGAAGAGATGGAAAGCGAGCGGAAGAGTAAAGGGATATGGATGAGAAAATGATCAAGTCTGGCAGCTATGTGCCCCACCCCTGGCCTTTTATTGCTCCAAGTGTATTTCCCTTTGGAGGGTTGAACATCAAACAGATCTAGTTCTGAGATTATATCCTCCAAGTGTTCCCTAAATTGGTCCCTTATAGTGGTGCCTCCCTTTTTTATCCCCTTGATGTAGGGTTGTATTGAAATCCCCTGCTATAATACAGTTGTCTTGGGATCCTAGCTCTTTAAGTTTCATTAAAGAATCCCAGCACTCCCCTTTTTCCAAATAATTATTAGGAATATAAAAATTACAAATGGGGTAGATGTTACCTGATTGAAGATGCTCTAGTTTAACTAGCGTCCACTGAGTTGATTCAACTATTTGTTCTTCTATGTAGATATGGGTGTTCCACAGCGTGCATATCCCTCCAGATGCGCCTCTAGCATTCAGCGTCGTTTTGTTGCTTGTTTTCCATATTTTCTTCATTTCTCCCAAGTCCTCAGCTCCCTTCATTTTTGTCTCTTGGATTAGGAGGATATGGAGCTTTTCTATTCGAATTAGCTTTCCCATGGCTTCTTTTTTTTCCTCTGACCCAATCCTCTGCAATTCCAGGATATTAACTTCATTACTTACTATTTTGTTTTGTTTCCCCCCCTTTCGTGGGTTGAGATTATCCCTTTGTTGCTTGGGCTTTCCCATTTTTCCCTTCTTTTCTAAGAATTTCCTCCAGTGTTGGTTGAGTTCCTAGCTCTTTGTCCTGATTGGTTGCTTTTTCCCTTGTAGTTTTATTTGTTTTCCTTCCTGCTTTTGTATCTATAGCATTCTTTGGGATTTCCATATCCATCTCTTCTCCCAAGTCTTCTTGGATATCTTCCTCCTGCGCTTGGAGACGTTATTGGCGCTATGGATCAAGATCCACTGGGGGCGACGTGAGATCAGGATCCTGATCTGGCTGTCTATCTTTTCTATTTTCTATTGAACTAATCAACTCTACATCTAAATTTCCCAAAGGGTCATATTTGTTCTTACTACTTTCATCTTCATCATCTATTTGTATTGGGGATTTCCCTTTACTTGGCGAGGGAGGCCTGGAGTTGCTTTTTCGTTTCTGTTGTTGGTTACCTACCTTATTCATTGATTTATTTATTTTTGTTGGTTTCCATTGATCTGGTGCCTTGTTTTCTGGATGCTCTTAGACCACCTTGGGGCATTTTTTGGCGAAATGCCCGTATTCATGATAGTATTTGCACTTAAAAGGTAGTTGTTCATAATCCATTGCTTGGATGTATGACCACCCATCTAAAGTTAAATGGATTTCTTCTGGAATACATTTCTCTATATCTACTTCTACACGGAGACGTGCGCAAGATTGCAGACCATCTCGTGGCTCGGCCCGATCGATGAACCTTCCCAGTGAATTGCCTATATTTTGTATTGTTTCGTCATTCCAACAGTGGAGGAGTAAGAAGGGAAGCCTTACCCAAACTGGAAGCGTTGAGGGAATATCATTCTTAGGACTGAAGTCTGGAGTCCATTTATTCAAATACATACCTCGAGTACCCATGAAATATGGGCCATTCCTAAAGATCAAATCTTTGTCCGCTTTATTTTCAAAGAGAAATATATAGAATCCCTTACCACAGAAAGCTGTAGAAAGTTGCCCTTTTATCGGTTTCTTCTAGTTTTTCTCCAACCATTGTGTCATTTCTTTGGGGGACGGACAAAGTCTCATAAACTTCCCTATCAAGACATTTTCTACTAAACGGAGGGTGAACGGTCTCGATGATGGGGAGTGGACGGGAAATTTTGGAATCGCATCCATCTTTTTAAAAAAACGGGACGGAGGAGCGCCCTTAGCATATTTCGAGTAAGAAGAGATCAGGGCTTGGAATGTTGCGAGGTCAGGAGGCGGAGGGGGATGAGGGGGGTCACGATCCCCTGAGCCAGAGGCCATGGCGGTCGGTTTCAGAAACCCTAGATGTTGTCAGGGGTATCTCGAGGAAACCACACCCAAAATCGAGCCAAGTACTAGTTGTTAGAAGAAGTAGATGGATAAGTGTTAGAAAGGTAGTAATGTGGCCATAATATTGGAATAGGCCTACTGTGTAATTAAAATGAAATAATATAGTAATAAGGGGTAGTTGGCATAAGACCCTTAGGAGTACTCATGAGTTAGTATAAATATACATGAGTATCATTGCATTGGATATGTGTTGAATAATATTTCCTTTGTAGCAAGCATGGCTTGTGGAGTGATTCCTTCCACAAAAAGTGTTTGTTGGTGTTAACCTACCTTAAGGGTTCTTCTCTCTATATTATTGTGTTGTTTATGGTGAATGTTTTGGTATTTTGGATGTTCAATGGTTTAATTGTAAATTTTTATGGTTTATTCTCTCTTTTATATATCATTAATTATAGTACCTCATTGCACACAATTAATATCACTCCCAAAAAAAAAAAAACACCCATCAAAAAAAATAGAAAATTTCCATGCACACCTATGCAAGAAATAACAACCCAAATTAAAATACAATTTCCCTCCCATTACCATATTGTAAATTCTAGATGTAGACATGTAGACCAAGTCGGACACACACATTTTAAGAAGGCAAGAAATGTTTTGAAGAGGCACAATCCTAACAAAATTTTAAAGACGAAAGAGGCAATGCCCAAACGCCTTTCATTGTGAGGAAAGATCAATGAGCCCCCCACACCATTGATGGTAACCAAAGAGAAGAACTCCAATATAGTGAACAAGAATCAACAAGTAGTGGTTGGTTTCACGTTAATGTTAGCATTTTAATCTATAGATTAACTCACCAATATTTTCAAATCGGTTGATTCTGGGTACAAGATACTAAAGACAAATAATGTGACACCATAAAAGAAAACAAGAAATTGAAAAAGAAGGTAGAGGAACAAGACATTGAACAAATATTTCTATTGATAACATACATGATTCTTAATAAAAAACAAGAACAATAATAATCATATAATAATATTAATCCAATACAAAAGAGAATTATATGTAGGTGTCATTGCACCCTTATGATATGAACAATAAATTAAATGCTTGATTCTTAGTAAAGACAAATGAGGTCATGACCTCTTATATATGTGTATGTACGTATGTAGAGGTAATATAGATATAGCCTTTAACCATAAGTGTGGGAGCATTATCAACCTTCACTTACAATCCATGTGACCATAGAAAACCACTAAAGGTTTACTATCAGAGTCCATAGGGACCACAACCAACGACATTACAAGGCACCCCTTAAAGGGTCACATCACTAAGAATATATTAACCACCATAAGACTAAAATTGTTGTTGAATATTGAATTGGGGGCAAAAATTTTAAATATTCCATTTAGAAACATTTCAAAATATCTACAAACAATCCATAGTATTATCCCAAGAATGTTTGTCCTCCAAAATGAGTAGTGAGCCATCCAAAAAATAACCATTCATCGATTAATTTGAGTTGTCTTTGGGGATAAATCATAAGAATATTTGTTTCATACCTTGGCTATCCCTCTTATTAGTTAGGTAGCCCAAATCTTTAGGTACCACAAAATTAGGGGCTAGGGGGCATCCCTGTGAGAAGGAATAGAAAGACTGCCTCCTTTAATTCACACCCATTAATAGATAGACACATCAAGGCTTCAACAAAAAGTGTTCTTATTGATCCAAAAATAATAATCATGAACCTTGAGGCATTTTTGAATTTCCAAGATAAAGGGTCATTCAACATGACCATACACCTTCCCAAAATCATTTTTTAGGAGCCTAGCATTTAGGCCAATTGTTTGTACCCACTCCATTCCTTCCCAAACTATTATATTGTCTAAGATGAATCGAATTCTAATGAGATCTATATGTTTAGTTCAAATGATCTTAGGATATATGTGCTTAGTGTGAAGAGCCAATTACTTGTTTAGAAATTTTCAAGAGACATTCAACAGAGTTATTGGCCTCAAATTTGTTTTGAGCTATGGGTCAAAATATTTCAAAATGAATTTGATGAGCCCTCGACGACTAGAGTTGGATCCAAATGTTTACTTTCTAATATATCCTTTATAAATCTAAACAAAGTATTTTCAAATTCCCATGTGTATTTGTGGAACTCATACATGAACTTATCAAATATTTGGGACTTATCATCAATCATCTCCATTAGTGTTATTGCAAGAACCTCAAGGGTCAACTCTGGATTGCATACGCTTACCTACTCCTATGAGAGGCATCATGGGACCACATCAAGGCATGTATCTGTTCACTCCACCATAGGTTCTTGAGATTGGACAACAATGTCAGTGGTTGAAAATTTAACTTCCAATGCCTTCATGGCTAGTGTTGAGGCTATTTCAAATATATACTTTTCTCATGCATGCTTTATTCATGTCTAAGGCCTTGAAAAATTACATTAAAAGAATGTATCATATTTTAATAAAATGCACTTGATCCATTAGCTACATGCCTCTTTCCCAACACATTTCCTCAGTTTTCATTAAGCGGTGAAGCTTAGTCACCCATGTTTGTTGTTATTCATCAATAGGCTAGACTGGAGCATATAGACTAGATCATCTAGGAGACATACTCTATCCCCTCTTTAACAACCTTATGGAATTTTCGTAGAACAAGGGTGATATGATATGCATACCCTTTAAAGAATGGGAAAGTGTGAGCAATGGTATATTCTCATCATGACATTCACCCCTCATCCCCTTAAGGCCTAGGAAAGAGGTTACATAGTCTTTTGATACAACTAACACAACTCGGGACTTTTAGATGGGGTACATCCAAGATTAACATTGTTTTTCACATTCTCATTTCCTTATCTCCCCCCAAAATTGAAAATTATATTGGTCGGTAGTGAAAATTGTTGCCTCTCCCAAAACCTGCATATGTTTTTCTCTAGAGAAATCAAAATAGGAGTAGTTTTGTTTGCAAATAACAGATCAATTCAAAAAAATTCTCTTCTTTTCACTTTTATAAAATTTGGTCCCAGTGAACCATAATTTTGTTGACTCGTTGCATATGAATTTATTGGGGTATGAATCCTATGTGTGGCCTTAAGAGCCTTCCACCCATCATTTTGTACCCATGGTATATCACATACAATACGCCTTCTTGATCATATCAATTTTCCGCTATATTTAAATCATTGTATACCAACCAATGTGCCTTTGACAACCGATTGGTCATCCATATCCAAAGGCTAGCTCATTCAATTGCATCATTTAATGCATTAATATTGGCCAAAGCCAAGATAAGACCATCCAAGTTAAGTAAAATCCAAAAAAACTTATGTGTCAATCCCCCAATCAATATTGATGCTAATTGGGTGATACAAGTGTTCGATAACCATTGATGCTAATTGGGGTGATACAATAATTTACACACCACCCCTTCCAAACTCATATTCAAAGTCATCTTCAAAAAAACAAAAAAAAAACTAATAATTTTAACTTCTTGCAAACAAAACACATCACTTCATCCTTGTCAGTGGCTACATTTTTTATGTTACATCTATCTTGTTATTTGGATCTTTCTTGCAAAGTACTCACGCCCAATCTCCTCCATATTGTGTTTGGCTTGAGGAAGGCGTTGGGATTATGTATTCCCATGGATTTTTTGATCAAAACTTCAAGGGTCATTTCATCCATAACCTAGGTAATGATAAATTCATTATTGTTTAACATTTTAATGGAGATTGTAAGGCCCTAAATTTGAATGGATTCGAGCAGCATCATTGCATGATCACCTCAGTTGTCATTGACTGGAAAAAATGGACACAACAGAAGGTTGATAGATAGAAGAGTTGGTATTTTTGTGCCCTTGCATGATGCAAAGTTGCACCACAAACATGCCAGGTGCCCTTGATTATATTGGGGGTACCGCATACCTTGGTAGATCACATTTGTTTGACACACTAAGAGAAGATTGGAAGGTAACTTGGTGAGGCAAGGAAAAGATAGTTATCATGGATGACCTTGTCCACAGGCATTCACTAATCATGATGGACAAAGTGTCTAAGAAGAAATGATTGGCTTATAGTTTACTTGGGGACACCTTGATGGGATGATCCAGGAGGCTCCCCAAGCTCAGAAAATGCTCAAAAATAAACGTTCTTATAATTGGATGAAACCAATTCCATCGCGACCATCTCATCGCGTTGATTCCGGCCATATATTCATTTCCTCAAAACAGACTCCGGATGTGAAAAATATCGCACGACAATCAGATTCTTCTATGGCAAAAGTCAATGGTCAACTAGCAAATGAATAAGTGCCACATGGCCCAGACATGGGCAGCCACATGGCACTTCACTACTGGTTGGAATGTAAAAAGTATTTGGTGGTCCATGGGATTCAAACCTCTGACCCATGGCTAGCTCCAAGTCTTTGGAAAAGTTCAATTACCAACCTGCCAAAAGTCAAATTTATGAAAAAAACCCACTTTCCTATAGTTTTGGGGTCAAATATCCAAAAGAGGGTGCAAGGGGGCTAGGGCTAAGCCCCAGCACGTGGCTTCATTACAGGAGCGTGTCCAAGGGCTAATTCTGGGCGCACCCAAGGGCAGATTAGCCCAGATCCCATGGAAGGCACCCCAAAACCAAGAGCTAACAGTTAAGGGGGGTTGGCGCATAGCACTTGGAGAACTGGCACTTGGCCATGTGGACCCATGTGACCTGGTAAAGGGGGAACGAGCCCTGTCTTGGGGGCTACTCTTCATTTTTGGTTTAAAATTGGTTTTTAAACATTACAAAGGTGATTTTTGCCTGATATTATGCCTAGAAAATGGCTTTTTTTAGGATTTTAGGCCATTTGAAGGGGGATTTGATCCCAGAAAGAGGCCAGATCTTGAGGGAAGTTGGGATTCCTCATCTGAGCCTTGAAAACTATAAGAACCAGGATTTTTGAAGCTTGTAGGAGGAATTTTTGATGCAGGGTTTTGAAGGAGCAGTTTGTAAATTTTGGCCTTTTCTCATGTTTTGAGAGGCGTTTTTCTCATGTTTTGAGAGGCATTTTTCTCATGTTGTTGAGATGATTTTGATGGTGCATGCATGAATCTGAGCAAGGAGGTCTTTCACAAAAGACATGAAGCATGTAATGTAACAGCAAAGAGCATTGTAAGAGAACTTTGATCATTTTAAAGAGAAATAAAGAGGTCCTCCACTTGGAAGCAAGCTCGGAGACATAGCCAAC
>SNQJ01S0000015.1:456138-494067 GCA_010110895.2 Picea sitchensis | reverse complement strand
CCAGAAGGCGCAGGGAGTACAGTTGTCTAAGGTTTACGATTTCTGCAAAAATTTACTGCCAGTAATGACATTCCTAAAATCCAAACGGTCACTGGATTACTGCCCAGAATTTACTGCCAGTAATTACATTCCTAAAAGTCAAACGGTCACTGGATTACTGCCCAGCAACTGTCATTCCTCCCCTTGAAAAAAATTCATGACTGTCAAAAGCCGATTGTCACTTTCGCTTATGTCATAAGCCTTAAGGAAAAGGCTACCAATGTAATCGCTGGAAAAATCAAGGCGGGTTCTTAGATCTGTCAGTCACACCGAAACTTTCTAAACTAGAGTTGGCAAGTCAACCCTGGTATTCGGATTTCTAAATCGGGATTACAGTGGACTCGATCATCCCCAGGTCACGGTTTCACACGACCCTTAAGCTTCCAAGAGGAGATAGGAGCGTAATACAGATTGTAGATGCTATCCCAGAAGTTTTAAAATGCCAGTCTATCGTCCGAAAGGTGGATCCATCGTTGTCGATGGCTCAGTGGTCAGTAAAAATGGGGGGGGCAGCTGCAGCTGTTGTCCTTAGGACTCTGCAGCAGCTGCATAAAGATCGTCGTGCAGCATCGCCCATCCGCCTGCAACCCCATCAAAGAAGCAAGCACTAACCCATGGCAGTACACATCCCAAGTTGCAGTGATGGGTGCATATACAATTCGAAAAGGTTATGGCAGAGGGATGGTGCGCTCCAAGAGAAACGAGGACAGCGTTGGAAAGGCGGAAGGGGAAATGGCCCATCTTAAAAGGTCTTGGTGGCTTCTTTTTAGGGATTTTCTCTTCGGGAAACGATGGGGATTTGCAACAAAAGTTCCTTGCAAACGGTTCGCCTGTTCTGCGCATCCCAGGAAAAACCATCCTAGAATCCATAAATAACAATGAAAAATCTCCCAACACCAAGGAGAATAACAAGATTATTAAGATTTTAACTCAAGAGAAGTAGTTTCCTGATTATTTTTGGTTTCTTCGGTGTTCCTACCACAAGGACAGATCCATAGCAAGGGAAAAGTAAGTTGTCCAGAATCGGACTTAAACATTAGAGGCCTAGATCAGTAAGGGTCGGAAAACATATCAAAAACATTACCACTAAATCGGTCAACCTTAACACCTCCCGCACGTTAGCACAACCAGGGTCTATGGCACGATAGTTCATCTAAGATACCCCTCTGTCGCCGCTAAAATGTGCCATTCTAACGCTAAACCTCAGTTTAAATCGACTGTCATCAAAAGCTAAAACTTTGCTGAGAGTAAAGGTACTAACGCTATCTATTTTAACGAAGTAGGTAATTAAATATAACGAGTGTTTAGTTTTTTTTTGTTTTTGTTTTTTTTTCCTTTTTTGTTCTTCTTTTTTTTTAAAGGGAAAAAGACTACTGCAGAGTTGCAGTCCATCAACGAATGTTGAAGTGGTTCGCTGGAAGAGGAAACAATCAATGCAAGGGACAGTTGGCAGCTGGCCAACAGAGATACAAGTGCAAGCCAAACCCATCAACATAAAGCGCAGTCAAGATGTGGAAACGCAGGAATGTCCAGCGAGATAAAGACAAAGCAAATCGAGATAACAATGGATAAAAACATGCCAAGCTCTTGAAACCTCGCCAACGATCAAGTTCGTTGGGTTAATAAAACACATCAAGGCGAGAGATAATCAATCAACAATACTATAAAAATTCAGTCAAAAACTAACAACCAGTTTACCTACTCATCGCAACCGCAGATCTAAAACATACATCGTACCACCTTCTATCAATCAACAGAAATGTGTACCGTTGCCTGTTCGCTTTGCTCCGAGTGTCGTCCGCGCGCTTCGAGCCTCCTCCTCTTCTTCCGTGCCTCCTCCTCTTCCTCTGTGGCATCCTTCTTCTGTGCAAAATTTAAAGAAGTGTATGTCTTTAAATAGTCTATATGTTGCCTATTTATATCAGAGTTATTTTCTCTTTTAGGTTTTCAACTTTCCACCATCTGTTTTATTTTTCTATTTATAGTTAGTGCTTAGAGGATTATGTAAAAGATTGTTGTGTTTTTAAAAATGGGTATGTCACCTTAAAATATATGAGTTTTTTTTAATGTTTTTTTTAATATTTTTTCTTTAATTTAAATGAATTTTATTACAATATTTTTCATATATACATATTTGGCACAAAGCAACCCCATAAACTTGTAACATTCAAAATTCAACCGAAATGTGAACCTTCCACCTGGTGCTCCATCACCATCTCAAGGATTTTCCAAAAATTATTATCTTCCCTGGAACAGAAAACATAAATCAACGACTTCTAAGAATACCTTTCTTTTGTGGGAAAATTGTGAGCAATATGTTAAATGTGGAATCACTCACATGCATGGATGAGTGTTGGTATTGAGTATTTGAGATTGAATAGCTTGTTATGGTTGGATCTGCAACAAATACTTGCTGAATTTTCTTTAAAAATGTATGCTAGTGCTTCAGGTTGGCGTTTACATGGAATGTTTATGAGAAGGTTATGAAATGTAGAATTAAGTCATTTGGCATTGTTAATATGTGGAAAGTTGTTAATGTTTACATTTTTCTTGGTTTTAAATGTTTAATTTAGTAATTTTAATGGTTTTAAATGTTTAATTTAAAATTTTCAATGAAGTGTGTTTTTAAGTTAATAAAATGGTTTGTACTTTGATTATTTAAATAGGAGATGAAATAATATTTTATAAACTATATAAGTAATTTTACATTGGACGAAAGTTGGTTTTTGGTTTAGATCAATGTCTCATTGTACAAGTTAGTTGGATGCATCTTAATGCTCACCAATTAATCTGAAGTGACAAAGTGACAATGTTGAAAACAAATGTTGCCATGAAACAATGCATATGAGTAGAAGAGAGGATAAATGAAAGGAAATTACATCAACCAACTCTGAAATTTGAGGTCTCATATGACCTTTTTTCAGTAATATTTGATGGCTAGAAATTTATGCAAAACTAATTTTTTGATTTGCTTAAAAATTGTCTTTGTCAAATTTTGTGACATTTTCTCTCTACCACTAAACCATGAGAGGAATTGGTGATAGTTAAACCATCACAAAACAATTTCATCCATGACCTCAATAACACCACCAAGCACATAAATGACAATAGCACTTGTGTAAGAAAAAATGTTAAGCAAATACAATTTGATAGAAAGAATGGAAGGACGAAACAAGAAGTATTGTTGACAAGAGAACACACCAACCATGCCACATGATAATTTTGTTATCTTCTCAAACACATTTATATTTAAGTCAACCAAGGGGTATATCTATTGTCAATTGCTTGAATATAACACAATATATTAGAACCAAATGAACCCCACTCTTAATTCTTGTGACTATACTACACATAGAGAGACAAGAAGGACCATGAAAGATTTTGGAAAGAGGTTCTATGACTAGGGGATTCAACTTCCTTTATATATGCCCTAGTATAAAGCACGTTGAGTCCCCGCTATCATTGCTCATGCATATGCTTGTTTGTGTAAATGTGTGTTTTGCTTCAACAATTCTGAGAAAGTTTGCAAGAAGGTTTTATAGTTTCTTGAACATAGCTATAACTTTTAAGGACTCTATGTGGGAAGTTTTTTTTGCACCTCCTTATAGTCAAAGGGTCTAGCAAGGGTCTAGCATTATTGGTCATCATTGTATTTCCCTACCCAATTAAACATCAATAGGAGATTATTCTGATGTCTATTTCGTCATCTTTTGACTACATATTTCCCAATTGTATATTAAGAAAGGATGTTGATATGTACTATTTACTTGATCAAATATATGCCATCAATGTATCAACACCTTTGTTACTAACATGTGGTCTCAAGGCTATCATTTTATATCAATGTTATTTATTTGTGTCCTCAAGTGAATCATATCAAAGGCTGTTAAGGCTATCATTTTATATCAATGTTATTTATTTGTGTCCTCAAGTGAATCATATCAAGGGTTGTTAGTGTTATGGTGAATAACCTTGTCTTTGTAACATGACCCTTTAAGAAGCTTCTCGTAGCACCTTGGTTTCTATATATAAACCCTTCATAGCCATCCTGTTGTCACATGGATCTTTAGTGAGGATCCTTAGGTTAAGTGTTATATCTAAGTTACTGTAACATCTATATATATATATAAGAGGTAACAACCTCATATATATTTACCAAGCACCAAGCATTGAGTTTATTGTTATATTTCAAGGGTATAATTATACCTAAGTACTGGTCTTTCACGTGTGGATTCATATCTTATATGTGATAATTGTATTGTTAAACAACACAGCTAAGCTCTCTCCTCAATTAGCACATTTGTCGATGCAAGCCTCCCAAACCACATGGAAATACAATTCCTTGTTATGTAATGTCCCCATTTTGGGACATTATAACTTTACAGAGTGTTATGCCTACCAGAGTAGTCGGATAGGGGTGAAAGAGAGTTCGGGAGATATTGAGGGGTTTTATTGGGCCCGACTTGCATCATTCATCATCAGAATCCATTCCGCACAACTTGGCTTTGGTTCTGTTGCATTCCGACGATTTCCGTAATTTTGAATTATTATGGGTCATATCTTAATTAAATTCACTAAGAAGGTCATGATGGTCATATTACTTGGAGAAACCTCTTAGTGTAATAGCTCATCGGAATCGGGAAGAAGAACACTACAGGCTAAGATGATGAGAAGTGACTTTCAGTGGCCGGAGAAGCCATAAGGATGGATAAATCACTTTTTAGAGGTAAAATGGTTAATTAATTAAGTGATTAAGTGATTTAATCAAGGAATAATAAAATAAAGTAAAAATCACTTGGATGGAAAAGGTCAACAACGAATTAGGGTTTAGGGAAACTATAAAGGAATGGTAAAGGACCTAATTCCTCATTATGCTATGTTATGATTTGATGTTGAGGTATTTGTCGAGGAGGAGGAAATCGACCCCCTTGTTGTTTTGTGGATTTCTGGAGGAAACCACTACCCTTGATCGGTTTCGGTGTTGAGAGACACACCCTAGCCTATCGGAGATACCATCCAGGTATTTCACCGTGCATTACAGTGTCCAATTCAGTGATTGTGCAGCTCAGCCAGTGAGGGCGCAAGTGATTGAGAGAGGGTTTGTGCGACCGCTTGAGACAGTTTCAAATCTGGTCGATTCCTTCCGACCCAATAGAGAGTTAGCCAGGGTGCACCTATTGAGCCACTTGTCGTCAGTTTCCGACGATGGAATCTTTCGGAAAGCGAAAAATAGTAATTTAGGGAACAAATCTCAAGGAAGCACATTTGGGGTTCCAGGGGACATTCCGGGGTAGATCTGAGGAATCCCTTTCGACCCATTACAGAGGAGACCAAGACGATCGTTTTGAGCTATACATCGTCAGATTCCGCCAGTGGAATCTCTAGGGCGCACTCATTGAGCCCAGGAGGTGCGCAAACCCCTAGGGGGTGACATCCGAAGTTTCAGAGGTCAGATCTTCAATCCGACAGTCATCAGGATCGGTCTAGAGGCTAGGGCACATCTTTTGAGACAGTTTCCAGCTCATTCTGACGGGTATCGCCATCATGGTGAGTTTTCCGGATTCTACAGCAGTTACTGCGCGTTGTCGGACTGTTTTTTGTCGATCTATCCGTGCATGCACAGACCATCACCTGTTCTTCTGGTCACAGGTATTTCTTATCTATTATTTTGTATTCCAGTGATGATCCATGAGATCTAACTGACGATTATCATATTTGCTTCCAGCCTTTATTGTATTTCCTTCTTTTTCCAGCATTATATATATATATATATATATATATATATATATCAATGAGTTGTGTTGTCCTTATTTCGCATACATTGTTTTATACTACTAAACACATAATAAACTGGAGCACACATGCAAAAACAACCGAGCATCTTCACACAGTTACTCAAACGCAGTCAAAAACCCCCAGAGTATCAGATTCAGTAGCCAAACTGTA
Source organism: Picea sitchensis (assembly GCA_010110895.2). Taxonomy (NCBI): domain Eukaryota; kingdom Viridiplantae; phylum Streptophyta; class Pinopsida; order Pinales; family Pinaceae; genus Picea; species Picea sitchensis. Next base: position 488,082 of record SNQJ01S0000015.1, on the reverse strand, counting down.
GTTCAATAGTAGATATCCAGATCAGCTGGATCAGGGATATTTGAGTGGTATCAGAGCTTTAGTCCTACCAACATGTGACTAAATTCAATGAGTTCAATGGGTGACCCAGAGGGTCGTGAGCATGTGGGTGAAGAATACGAATTTTCCTCCTCTCCCTCCCAGTTCTGAGGAAGAGGAAGAGGCACATAGAGAAGCCAAGAGAATGGTAGAGAGGATGTGGGGAGACAGATATGAACAACCAAAGGGCAGTGGTAAGGCCCCCATGGATCCAAAGGCAGCCTTCATGTAGGTTATCAGCGATATGTTAGCTAGTCAACGGGCCATGACTCAGTCCTTGGCACGGGTGGTTGATAGATTGGCTATAGTGGGCACCCCAGGCACACAAGCCCCACATACAGCATAGGAGAACTCAGGGGCAGGCAGTAGACCCCAGTCACCTACTCGCACATACGCATCTTCGAGTAGGATTCCCAGACTATTGTTCCCTAGTTTTCAAAGGGCACCACCAACAGCAGCACATCAACTATTAGCACAGAGGTTGCCCACTCAGGCGGAAGACATTGCAGAGTACAAGAGGGAGTATGCAGCGTTGGGTCGTGACTTCCATCATGACATGACACTGGTCGAATACTGTGGACTTAAGGTCAAGAATCATCCCAAAGAACCTCAAAGAAGAGAACAGCAGCAACAACAGGGGCATAACATGGATTTCATCTGGAAAGTTGATAAACCCACCATACCTTCTTTTGACGGATCGTCCAAATGCACTGCCAGAGCTTGGGTACAAAAGCTAGCCATGTACTACAAGCTCAACCAAATGACCGAGACAGAGGCTAGTGACTCTTGCACATTTGAGGGACAGTTGGATGGACAGGATGATAGTGCATGTCCTTCATCTTCTCTGTTAGGCAATGTTGAGGATTCAACACTTCAGCGTAGTGGTGACACTTGTAAGGATTCATATGTGTTGGCACTTAGACATGATGAGATTAGGAGGTTGGATGACCTACCTATGGGAGTAGACATGGCTTCCAGGAAGTCATGTATGGAGGATGATGAGCTTCCTATGATGAGCGAGCCACATTTTTCATCTTCTCAGTCACCTATGCTAGCCACGACACATGAGGATATCAGTGGCATTCCTGATATGGTAGAGGAGCCTTGTGTGGGAATTGTACACAAGGGACATATGGATCTGCAGACCCAGAAGGAGAGGTATGTCTTGGAGATAGTTGACCTTACACATACCTATCAGTATGAGGAGAGTGAGTCACCACTCTTGGAGATTCCATTGATGGAACAGGTTGTGGAGACCGACAGCTTATTGGGACACTTGCTCCCATGATCGATCTACAGTGATGAGGATGCACTCCTTATTGGATGGAATTACCATAGCACGTGTTTGGACACATCTGTATGGGATCCAGGCGCAAATGATATTAGTAAGGTGAGTGCACAGGAGGATACAGCGGCCCATACAGGATACAGTGCGACTCAGATGGGGATCACAATTGGTGATGGCATGCAGTGGCATACAGGAGGACTCAGGAGCACAGGGGACAGAGGGAAATTCAGTACATTATCTTTTGAGGAGTGTGTTGTTGAGGATTCCATTATAGACACTAGTAGTGAGAGGCATGAGATAGCAGCTCAACAGGGTTGTGATCAGAAGTCACGACACTTGACATGACAGTGGAGAGTCGGTGAGGACATGATCATGGCAGCCACTAGATGCATTGATGATACACACGCATTGGTGGTTGGGTATTGTTGGAGGACCTCGATGGCACAGGATAGTTCAGATAGGCGACTAGCCATTGATGACTTCCATACACTCATGGAGAGAGTAACTGTGATGAGGACCAACTACCAGCAGTTATTGATGGATAGAGATTACCTATTGGAGTTGGCGAGATGTATCACAGGGCGTTGAGGGAGCAGGAGGTTTAAGTGGACAGACTCACTCATGAGTGGGTGAGCACACGAGGATTCTTGGAAGGCACACAAACAACCCTTCAAGAATCAGAGGTCGGATTAGAGGAGCTCCTTGAGGAGACTAGTCAGAGATCCACTATATCTATCTCAGTAGAGAGTCAGATACATCCTTTAGTTACATCGTTAGAGGATATTGGTGGTTTGGCAGAGGAGCACCAGTGGTTGGAGGAGCATGAGGAGATGTACTTAGTAGAGAATGGAGATTCCTCTCCCTTGCAGCAGTATACAAATTTGGTAGATCACCTTCATCGTAGCAGCAATTGCGTGAGTGATGATGGATGGAGAATGATTGACTCTCGGTTTGTGGAGATACATAATGTTGTACCCGATAGTTGGTGTTTAATGATGAGTAAAGACGATTATTTACCATGAGTGTTGGTGGACGAACTTTTGGTCAGGTCCTTGGGATTGACCAAAGCATATGATACTTTCCAGTCCTACAGTGGGTTGCAGATATTTATGATAGCCTCTCTCGATACTTTTATCATTGAAAGCAGCACAAGGGGAGCTAGACAATGGCAGGGGACATGGAGAGTTGGTAGGTTGAGACCACCTGACATGAGTGTCTTGATTGCATACAGCAGGATAGGCGTGGATCATCAGGGGCAGACACTTGAGGCCCTGGGCGTGATGGAAAGTATCCTAGGCCATGGGACAGAGGATATCTCATAGGTTGCTACATATTCAAATTCTCATTGGGATGAGGGTGGAGGGATTTCGACAGTTACTAGTAGGGCACATTAGCAGTTAGTGGGGATTGGAAGTGATGAACTTCCAAATTTGATATGGGATCCGGGAATCCATTAGGTCAATAGTTTGTTTCATCTTATGAGGATCCAGGAGTGGAGGGTTCAATATGGATACTTTGAGCAGACAGTCATAATCAGAGTAGAGTTGCATTAGCATGATGGTCCCTGTCATAGACTAGCATGGGACCCTGGGATTACAGGGCTGGGCATTTCATTGACTGATGGAGACGAGCGAACGTTTGCAGGGGGGAGTCACTTTGATTTTCCATTGAATTTCAGTATTGGGGAGAGCACGTTATTGGTTGGTGATTCGTTGAGGTCTTGTAGTACCTCACTATGGCAGCAGTGTGTTCAATCGGTGGGGGGCATGTTGAGTTTGGTATGGTCTGGTAGGATAGACCCATTTCAGGTTGAGGCCATGTGTTATTTACAGGAGACTCATGGTGTTGATATGTTACAGAACTATACTCCACAAGGCATTGCAGTTCACATCTTGATAAGGGATCCATTGGTGTGCTTGGTAGTTCAGTGTTTGATGGAGTTGAGTTTCAAGTAGAGTGGTTGTTTGGGGAGTTGACTGAGATTCTTTGGATGTTGATCTTTCTACTCATCAGGAGCATGTGGGTGTCATGTGTGGTGAGCACTTGGAGAGGCCACATCTTGAGGGGAGTCTACCTTGTGTCACACAGGTGGATATGGGACCCCGATATCATATGTAGTTGGATTCAGTTATTGCTTGAGGACAAGCAATATTCCGATAGGGAGGACTGTAATGTCCCCATTTTGGGACATTATAACTTTACAGAGTGTTATGCCTACCAGAGTAGCCAGATAGGGGTGAAAGAGAATTCGAGAGATATTGAGGGGTTTTATTGGGCCCGACTTGCATCGTTCATCATCAAGATCCATTCCACACAACTTGGCTTTGGTTCCGTTGCATTCCAACGATTTCCGTAATTTTGAATTATTATGGGTCATATCTTAATTGAATTCACTAAGGAGGTCATAATGGTCATATTACTTGGAGAAACCTCTTAGTGTAATAGCTCATCGGAATCGAGAAGAAGAGCACTACAGGCTAAGATGATGAGAAGTGACTTTCAGTGGTCGGAGAAGCCATAAGGATGGATAAATCACCTTTTAGACATAAAATGGTTAATTAATTAATTAATTAATTAAGTGATTTAATCAAGGAATAATAAAACAAAGTAAAAGTCACTTGGAGGGAAAAGGTCAACAACAGATTAGGGTTTCGGGAAACTATAAAGGAAGGGTAAATGACCTAATTCTTCATTATGCTATGTTATGATTTGATGTTGAGGTATTTGCCGAGGAGGAGGAAATCAACCCCCTTGTTTTGTTGATTTATGGAGGAAACCACCACCTTTGATCGGTTTCGATGTTGAAAGACACACCCTAGCCTATCAGAGATACCATCCAGGTATTTCACTATGCATTACAGTGTCCAATTCAGTGATTGCGCAGCTCAGCTAGTGAGGGCACAAGTGATTGAGAGAGGGTTTATGCGGTCGCTTGAGACAATTTCAGATTTGGTCGATTCCTTTCGACCCATTAGAGAGTTAGCCAGGGCGCACCTATTGAGCCACCTTTCGTCAATTTCCGATGATGGAATCTTTCGGAAAGCGGAAAACAGTCATTTAGGGCACAACTCTCGGGAAAGCACATTTGGGGTTCCAGGGGACATTTCGGGGCAAATCTGAGGAATCTCTTCCGACCCATTACAGAGGAGACCAGGACGATCGTTTTGAGCTATACATCGTCAGATTCCGCCAGTGGAATCTCTAGGGCGCACTCATTGAGCCCAGGAGGTGCGCAAACCCCCAGGGGGTGACATCCGAAGCTTCAGAGGTCGGATCTTCAGTCCGACAGTCATCAGGATCAGTCTAGAGGCCAGGGTGCATCTTTTGAGACAGTTTCCATCTCATTCTGACGGGTATCGCCATCAAGGTGAATTTTCCGGATTCTACAGCAGTTACCGCGAGCTGCCAGAGTGTTTTTTGCCAATATATCTGTACATACGCAGACCAGCACCTGTTCTTCTGGTCACGGGTATTTCTTATCTATTATTTTGTATTCCAGTGACCATCCATGAGATCTAACTGACGATTAGCATATCTGCTTCCAGCCTTTATTGTATTTCCTGCTTTTTCCAACATTATATATATATCAGTGAGTTGTGTTGTCCTTATTTCGCATACATTGTTTTATACTGCTAAACAAATAATAAACTGGAACACACATGCAAAAACAACCGAGCATCTTCACACAGTTACTCAAACGCAGTCAGAAACCCCCAGAGTATCAGATTCAATAGCCAAACTGTAGTTCAGCACTAGATATCCAGATCAGCTAGATCGGGGATATTTCATGTTAAACATAGACTCATGTTTGAACATTGAGCATCGCCATTCTTAGTACAAATTCGTCATTGGTAGTACAAAAGAGCTTTAAAATGTATTTTTAATTTTTTTAGTATTATTTGGTATGTGTGTATTTTAGCTTAAGACATCCCCTTGATGTATCTAATGATCCAAAACTTTGTTTACGATGCCTGGCATACAACTTAGGGTTATAACTCTATTAAAATTCAGGTACCATGTACATGAAAACATAAAGTAGCTTTCTGAAAACATGGTCATGATGAGAATATATTAGATCAATGGAGTATCGATGAACCCTCTCTCTAGCTCCCGATGTTATATTTCCATTGCAAGTTCTTACATTGAAAGTGAAATTATAAGCCCTCAGATCAAAATAGCTGTGTTTGGCCCAGTTTCAGGAGTTGCTACTGTCACTATTCCGCAAGAGCAAGACAATCTACCATTACTACTAACTGCCTACTGCTACTAGAGACTAGATTTAGTTTTAAGATGCATGACTGGTTTTAAAAAAGGAATACCGAGATAATAAATAGCATCATACTGAGAAGCAAAATCCAAAATTCCCATGTTAACGAGTGGTGATCTCAGACAAAGCATTCACTCTAGGGCCTTGCTGTTATTGCCCACCATGCGTGTCTCACCGAAATTCCCATAGGACCCAATGCCATTGAATGTGCCCTAAGCATTAAAGATTTCTCTTCACTGCTCATTTGAATCTATCACTGGGAACTGAAGCTCTAGACAGGATATAAGAGCAAAGCTAGACAATCTTTGACAGATATAACAACCTTAAATAACATCTTAGCATCTTGATTTCTCTTGAACAAAGCTCTTAAAGAAGATAATAGTGAAGTCCCACTTTGTTGCCTGATTATTTTCTCAGTAAAGAAACTTTCACATAAACTAAGATCAATATCGGTGATGGAGCTCTCATATATCCAACACCCCTCAATTGTCAAAGAAGATTATTTTTCAAGTCATCTAAGATTTCAAACCTAACGAAGAAATTATGCTTGGAATAGAATCGAGCTCTCAAAATACTGACAAGAAAGAATGAAATGCCTCAGGACAGCAAGTCCTCGGAAACCCAAAATCACAGACCTGAGCTCACGTTTGGAACTCCAACATGTTTGAAATGGAAAGAATGTGTCCTTCATATAGCATAAGGGTTCCAATCACTAAAGAAAAATGCAATGTAAATACTAAATGAAGAATCCAGAATGGTGGTTTAACAGAACAACGCAGCAGCCTTTGGATCCTTTCATGCTTTAGCTTCTTGCTTCAATCCACAGTTACAACCAAGCTCCACTTAACCTGTAAACTTAAGAAAATGGAGTAAATCTCCCGAAGCCTGATACGTTCAATTTGGGAATGTAGTTCCCTTTTATCTAGGAATAGTACACCAAAAATCATAAAACACCGAGCTCAAATCTTAGATGGAGTGACAGATCAGAAGGTAAGCAAGGCAGCCTCTCAATCTTAGCTCCAAGAGAGAAAAGCTTGACATCAATATTTTCATAGCCTCTATCAATATGGTTCACTCCATCAATCTGTGTAGTGCCATCAGCGGCCATGCCAGCCAAAATCAATGCCGCGCCAGCTCTAAGATCAGTAGCTTCTACTGGAACACCATACAATGAACTGCAGCAACCAGAGTTATGATCATCTTATAAAGAGGCAGATTAGAAATAAGCATGTGTGAGGTATTGTCCTAAAACAGATAATAGAAAAGAAGAAACAGATTGAACTTACCTCCCTTCATCTTTCCCATTTACAATCGCAATATTTTTGCTGACCCTTATTTTAGCTCCAAGCTTCTGCAGTTCTTCAACTAAATTAAGAACCCAAGAAATTAGGACTATCATAAAAACTAATAAAAAAAGTTTGATAATTGACACTTCCTGATTTTATTCAAAAGAAAAAACCTTTCAGTAGCAGTCAATCACAAACCATGTCTCATGCGCCCTTCAAAAACTGTTTCTTCGACAACACTTTGACCAGTGCATGTAGTCAATAATGTCATCAACTGAGGCTGCAAATCAGTAGGAAACCCAGGGTATGGAAGTGTTGTCATATCCACACCTCTAAGGCACTCAGATGGAAAAATCTGCAAGAAAACATAGTTGTTCTTAGTGTTTAAGAGGAACCAATCTTGCTAAACATAGTTAATCACAAAGCTATCTAAAATATACCCACCCGTAAGCCATCAGGCCCTATGGGTTGAATTCTACATCCAATGTATTCGAGCTTGCTCATCAGTGATGTTAAATGCTTTGGGACAACAGGGGACATTGAAATTGATGAGCGAGTCATAGCCGCAGCAATAAAAAATGTACCAGCCTCTATGCGATCAGGTATAATAGTGAAATTGGCACCATGAAGCTTTTTCATACCCTTAATAACTAGAGTGCTTGTTCCTGCTCCATCAATGCAAGCCCCACATGCAATTAGGTACTCTGCAAGATCAACCACTTCTGGCTCCTGCGTGAAAATAAGAACCAGATAAAAAGGGAAACCACTTTCTCTCATCTTGATTCAATGCAAACTTTCTTTATGAACTTGCATCTGAAAGAGATGATTTGCTGGATAGAAATTCAAACTTAATACAACCACTGGAAATTCCTTTTAATCATAGATTCATACTCTTTGCTTAAGAAATATAATTCAGTAATATGTACCACAAAAAAAAACCTCTTCCATATATCCAATGCACCCCCAACCAAACATCTAACCTTACTGACCTGAGCTACATTTGAAAGTATTGTCTCTCCATCCGCCAATGAAGCAGCCATCATTAGAGTTTCTGTTGCCCCAACACTTGGATAATCAAGATAAAATGTACCCCCAACCAGCCGTCTTCCATTGGCTGCATAGGCATGTACTTTACCTTTTCTGTAAGATGTAAGCATCAAATTGTTAAGCTAGAAAAGTCTAAATTCAATTTAAACCAACCAACAAGAACTTAAATAATACATTCAAGGGCAGATAAATTTCATTTGGCAGTTAGCAATTTTGAGGAACAGTTACAATTTTTCACTTGGACAAACTGTTGAAATAATGTAACTGCAAAGAGTATTCTAATTATTATTTGATATATTATTCATCAGATCAATCCCCATTGTGGATTGATCTTGTCGGCTATTGTAATAGGACCAAATCCCCTTTTGCGGATTGGTCAAATGTTAATTATAATAGGCAGAATAAAAAGTCAGCCCCAGCAGATATTAAAGAGGCCCCAAAATGTTAAGGTGGGTGGGAGAAGTCGGCCCTGCCAGTGAAGAGACACTTCACACGTGCCAGTCTAATATAAATAAGGAGGCTAGCGCCTCACTTAGATACATAACTCACTTGCTCATTGAGAGACAAGTTTCGGATCTGCTGCTGGAGAAAAAGGAGAGAGAGAGTGGCGCATATCTGGGAGGACTTTCTGTATTAGTTTAAGAGATCTCTTGGCATTGTATTGGCTATCTATATTCAGGAAGTTTTGCTGGGTTTTCTTCCCCTAGAGGGTTTCCCAGGATAAATGTTGTGTCTCTTGTGATTGTGTATTTCTCAGTGATCTTGGATTATGCTATTGTTATCTAATGAAATGTAAACAACTATAATAATGGCTTAAACATGCTATTGTTATCTAATGAAATGTAAACAACTATAATAATGGCCGTAAACATTCACATGGTATCGAGCTAAGTTGGAAGGGAGAGCATCTTTCACAAAAAGAAAAACAACGCTCGTCGTACATGAAAATTAAGGCTTTTGATGGTGAAGCTTTTCACCCCAAAACCATCTGTTAGAAAGTGTGCCTCCCCTTAGGGGATCAGTTTGGCACTCTCAACGACCTTTCGCTGGCTTGATCTCCCCGAAAGTGAAACCCCAGTTTCACAAAGTACCGTGGCACCGTAAAACCAAGGTACCGTAAATGAGTACCGTAGGTACCCGTATAACTACCGTAACCGCGTATCAAATTTGAGGAGAGCAAAAGTTGGATTTTCATCCAAACACAACTGCTACTCTTTCTGCCCTACCAAGCGCACCTCCCTCGTAGCTCCATTTTGATTTTAAGCAATTTCATTTTTCGGTCATCTTCCTAGCTCCAAGTAAAATTGAAGCTGCTAAGCTTGTTGAAAAGTTAGAAGGAGTGTAAAACTTTTGTGTTTGGAAGTATAGGATTGGCCTCCCTCTTGAAGAGAATGACCTAGCAAGATTCGGCTTCAAAGAAGAAGTATCGGGACCCACTGATGCTGCAGAAAAGCAAAGCATCAAAAGACACAATAAGGCCAAAAAGAATCTACTATTCAATCAAATACTCACCTAATTCTTATGTGTCATCAAAGAAGACTTCCAAAGAAATGTTTGATGCCTTGGACAAACCTATAAGGAAGGAAAGAACATAAACCGAAGATGAATCTAAGAACTCAACCTAAAAACAAGGATGTAGAAAGGAGAAATGATTCAGAATACTTCTCCAGAATCTCATAATTCAAAGAACATTTAGAAGCTATTGGAGATACCATGCATAAAGACGAACTCATAATGACGGGCCAAAATGGTCTCTGTTATTAAGACCTTGGGATGCATCAACCCAAACGATAAGGTGCTGTGAACGAAGAAACTCAAGTTTCCTTGATAGCCCATGGGAAGAATGCATCCAAGAAGCGTTCGCAGCATGCACAGTGAACTGCTACTAGCAAGAGATGATGATCAAGCTCCCCTAGCTACTCACACTAAAAGGAGGAAGGAAGAAACCCCATTTCAAAAGGAGACCTACAAGAGCCTCAACAAATAAACAAATTCAATCATAAAGAATCTCATCCAAGGAGATTTCTGAAGAAAGGACAACGAAAGGGCGGGACTACCCATCCTGCACAATGCTATCATTGTGACAAGATGGGACACATTTTCATGGCCTTTGTCTCAAATGTGACCAGAAGAATACAAGAGAAAACACAAGAGGCTCCATGCCCATGTAGTCGAAGATGAAGAGCCACCGCAAAGATGATAAGAGAGCGCATTGAAGACTATGTTCCTGATCTCGCCCTCAAGATCTATAACACCGGAGAGGACACTTGACCATTAATAGTGGTGCATCCAAGCACATGATGTGACAAAGAAACATTCTCTTGTATCTCAGAAAAATAAGTTTCTCAGAAAGTGACACTTTGGAGATGATTACCAATATCCCATCAAGGGAGTGGAGAATCAAACCATAAACTTAATTCAAGGAATTCAATGAATATGAAGGATTTACTATATGTACTAGGTTTGAAGAAGAACCTACTCTCCATTTCATGAAAAAGAAAGTTATTTCGTGAGTTGCCTTTGTATAGATGGAGAAGCCCTGTATGTGGGCTAAAGGAGAACCTTTAAATGAAGCTGGGATCATTATTGAAGTGAAGAAATGTGGTCAGGATAAACTAAAGGGTCACCCAGAAACTTCTATGAACCATGCCATTGAAAATTCATGTGAACTTTGGCATAGAAGGTTAGCCTCCATTATCAACTACGTTGCTGCACTACTTCATACATATGCAAAGCGGTCACAGTTTACCGTAACTCAAAGGTGACCATAAAAGCCGTATGCAATGGATGCACAAGGGAAGAACATCAAGAACCCGCTTCCGAAAAGGGACAAAAAACGTAAGGAGTCCTAGAACTCATCCATTCACATGTATGTGGCCCAACGCCATCATCCTCCATTAGCGTATGTATATTATGTATCATTCATTGATGATTACTCTATAAAGACCTGGATATATTTTGAAAACTAAAGATGAAGTGTTCAACAAGTTCAAGGAATTCAAAGCCTTGATAGAGAACCTTTTTGAAAGAAAGATTATGATACTCAGTCGATAATGGAGGAGAATATAATTCTGCGAGTTTAGAACTGCAAAGATGTTGGGATCAAGAGAGAGAACTCACTACTCCCTATAATCCCCAACAAACGGCGGTAGCCGAACGAAGAACGTGAATCCATAATCGAAGTTGTGAAGACTATGATCCATGATCAAGATCTTCCTATTTGTTTATGGGCAGAAGCAGCAATGGCTGTTGTTTATGTGTAGAATTGATTGTCCCATAGTTCACTTGGACTCAAGACACCAAAAGAGATGTTCAACGAAAAGAATCCAGAGGTAAGCCATCTCAAAATATTTGATCAGTCCAAGGTTTATTCATATACCTAAAGAAAAAGAGAAACAAGTTGGACCCTTCCAGAAAGAAGGGAATATTTGTGGATACCGTGGAGGTCTCCAAGGCCTTCATAATCTATATAGCAGATCAACATCACATTGAGATTAGCAGAGATGTAAACTTTGATGAAGCATGCAAGACTCGTGAATCTAAACTATGTCAGGTTGAAGAAGTATATGAAGGAACCTGTAATCCCCAATACCGCAATGAGGGAAGTTCCCAGTAACTAGTGAGGGAAGTCAGAACTTCCCTCGATGAGGAACTTCTAGAAGACCATGATATAGTAGAAGTACAAGAACCTCCTCGATGACGCATCCTCCATAAAAATAAGCCAGCTTTGGGCTAGAGAGCTTATTCAAGATGGAGAGAAGTACGGTTCCCTCAAGGAACTACGGCTAGACAAAAGACCAAAGCCATTCTCCAGCTTTATGGCTTTGATGCGATCTCCAGAGAGGAGCCCACCGCTTTGAAGAAGCCATTCACAGAAAGAATGGGCGATGCCATGACGAGGAATACTTCTCAATCCATAATGAAGAACAAAGTATGGGAAAATAGTTCTAATCAAGAATAAAGATGTGGTATCCTCCGTGATGGCCTTCAAAATAAAACATGTTGTTGATGGAAGTATTGGAGAAGTATAAAGCAAGATTTGTCACCGGTGGCTTTTCCTGCATGTAGCTGCATCAATTGCGAAGAGACATTCGGCCATGTACGATACACTGGACAACCATCATAGCTCTGCAGCCTCTAAGATGAAGTGGAAGTCGCATCAAATGGACATAAAGACAAATTTCCTAAATGTTGTCATCGAAGAGAAAGTGTGAGAGAGCAACCTCAAGGATTTGAGGTTGAAGACAGAAGCTCATGTCACAGATTGAAGAAAAGCTCCCCATACTGGATTCGGAAGCAAATTCTAGAGCTTGTACATGGCCAGATAGACAGCTTGACGAGCTTAGGCTTTACCAAGAGTAAAGCATCAAACCTCTACTTCAAAATCATGAACAATGAGCCGCATCTTACCGCTATATGTGGATGACTTATTCTTAACCGGAGAAGAAAAAAACTCATCACAGATGTAAAAGGAGACTTGCCTCGAATTTGAAATGAAAGACCTTCACTAATGCATTATTTCTTAGGTCTGAGGTATGGCGATCCCAGAGGATCTTCAACCAAGGAGTACACGGTCGAAATCTTGAAGATTCGACATGTTGGAATGCAAGCCCATGAATATACCCATGGAAGCCAAGCTGAAATTGTTGGTTGATACTTCACGAGTTGATTGATGCCACTGCATGCATAGATTATTGGATCGATGATGTACCAAACGAACACCAGACTGCATTAATTGTTTTGCCGCGGAACACCTTGAGTCGGCCGGTAGAACCCGTGACGGTTCACCTAGTGGCCGCAAACATGCGATGAGGTACCTTAAAGGTACAATAGATTATGGTCTCACGGCGATGGAGATCATCATGATTTCACATTGAGGATATACCGATGCAGATTGGGCAGTGAGCACAGTTGACATGAAGAGCACCTCACGGTGTTGCTTCATCTTGGAAGTAGTTACGATTTCTAAGATAAGCTGGAAGAAGGATTATGTAGCACTTAGTACAACAAAATACAAGTATATCACAACCAGTGTCGCAAATCGTGAAGCAATATGGCTTCGAAAGTTGTTGACCAGCCTATTTGACTTAGAGATGACAACAAACTTGATTCTATAACGACAACCAGAGTCGATAAAGATGACGAGAACCTCGTGACCTTACCTATTGCACGGGCTAACATAGAGATCCGCTATCATTACATCCAACATGGTGCAAAGAGGAGCCCTAAAGCTCCGCGATATTAGCATGGATGAACAAAGTTGTCGACGTGCTGACCAAGCCACCATCTCGAGTAAAGTTTGAGTACTTTCGAGATAGCTTGGTATAGTCCGAAAAGGACCCTCCCCAAAAGGGGGAGTAGATGTTGTGGATGAGACATCTCTTGCTTCCACCTGATGGTTGTGACGTGAAAGCAAGATGATGTGATATGACTAGTACCGTTTCCACCGGATGTATCGTGACGCAGTCGATCTAGTTCCCCTCGCCCGACCGATGGTTGTGATGTAAAGCAAGGATTTGTGCACCTTGCTTCCGACCGGATGGTTGCGACATAAAGTAAGATGATGTGTGACTAGTACCATGATTCCGTCTGTATAGCTACGACGTAAACCAAGTCTAGTTCCCCGCTTCCGACCTGATGGTTGCGAAGTAAAGCAAGATGATGTACCTTAAGCCCGACCGAATGGTTGCAGGACGTAGCTAAGATGATATGATGAGATCTACATCAGCTTCCAGCCAGATAGCCGGTGAACGTGAAGCCAAATGCCTAGTATCCCCGCCTCGACCGTTGGTTGTGACGAAAGCAGATCTAGTATCCTTGGTTTCCAAATTTCTTTGAGTAAGTGATGGGATGTAAAGCAAGACGATGAGATGAGACTAGTAATATGCTTCCAACTTGACAGCTGTTACGTAAAGCAAGACGATGAAATAAGACTAGTACTGTGCTTCCAACATAATTGTTGTGACGTAAAGCAAGAAATTGAGATGAGATGCGCACCGAAAGCCCAAATTGATACCAGCACGTGAAAGTCGGTCTCTATTATGATGAGCCCTCAGGTCATGATTTACGATGATGTATCAGCTTTATAATTAATACATTGATGCAGATGATGATGGCATTCCCTTTGAGAATGATCATGTTGCCGGCGAAGAAACTTCCAATGATTTATAGATATGCCGAAATGTTGGTTCCAAGATGATATTGATGATGTTGTCCTCTCACCCACTTGATGTTGTTGGATGATGTTGTCCTCTCTCGCGATGATGTCACTGAATACCCTTCTTGTTAATGGGGAGGTTTGAAATAATGTAACTACAAACAGTATTCCCACTATTATTGATCTCTTCCGATCTGGATCAATCCCCATTGTGGATTGTCATGTCGGCTATTGTAATAGAGGACCAAATCCCCTTTATGGATCATCAAATGTTAATTATAATAGATGACAAAAAAGTCGTCCCAACAGACATTAAAGAGGCCCCAAATGTAATTAAGGTGGTTATAACCACCCAGCTGGAGAAGTCTGGCCCCATGCTGAAGAGACACTTCACATGTGTTAGTCTAATATAAATAAGGAGGATAGCACCTCACTTAGATACATAACTCACCTGCTCATTGAGAGACAAGCTCGGATCTGGCCGTTGAGGCGCGAGAGAGTGGCGATATCCTGAGAGGACTCTTCTCAGATTAGTTTAAGAGATCTCTAAGTATCAGACATATCTATATTAAGGAAGTTTTATAGGTTTTCCTCTAGAGGGTTTCCCAAGATAAAATAAGCTTGTGGGTTCCCAGATTGTGTGTTTCTCAGTGATCTTTGATTATACTATTGTTATCTAATGAAATGTAAACAACTATAATAATGGCTTAAACATTAACACAAACATTGCCCCAACCTCATAGATTTACATGCAAACCAAGACACAGCTTGAGATGGACTCTAGGATGCAATGTAATGGCAAAGTGATTCAGCGGTTCCAAGATGATATTGATGATGTTGTCCTCTCACCCACTTGATGTTGTTGATGATGTTGTCCTCTCTCTCAAGTAATGTTGCTATAGAATAATATCCTTCTTGTTAAGTGGGAGGGTTGAAATAATGTAACCGCAAAGAGTATTCACCATTATTTGATATATTATTCATCTGGATCAATCCCCATTGTGGGATTGATCTTGTCACTATTGTATTAGACCAAATCCCTATGGATTGGTCACCGTTAATTATAATAGATGAATAAGAAGTCGGCCCCAGATGATATTAAAGAGGCCCCAAAATGTAATTAATGTGGTTATAACCACCCGCTGGGAGAAGTCGCCCCGCCAGTTGAAGAGACACTTCACATGTGTTAGTCTAATATAAATAAGGAGGATAGCACCTCACTTTAGATATTACAACTCACTTTGCTCATTGAGAGACAAGTTCGATCTGTCATTGAGAAAAGGAGAGAGAGGGCGATATCCTGAGAGAGGACTCTCTCAGACATTAAGAGGTCTCTGGCATTGTATTGCCATTCATATTACAGTTTTGCTAGGTTTTCTTCCCCCAGAGGGTTTCCTGTGATAAATGTTGTAGTCTCTTGTGATTGTGTATTTCCTCTGATCTTGGATTATACTATTGTTATCTAATGAAATGTAAACAACTATAATAATGGCTTAAACATTAACACAAACATTGCCCCAACCTCATAGATTTACATGCAAACCAAGACACAGCTTGAGATGGACTCTAGGATGCAATGTAATGGCAAAGTGATTCAAAGTGCCAGATGAATGTCTCAAGTTCAACCTTCATAAACTGGATGTTATCACACAGATTATTGAGGGTGGTAGTTGAAACCAAGCCCCCTACTGTTAGAATCTTGTACCTGGATTTGCTAACTTACTTAGCTACTTGATCTATTATAATCTGTTGTAATTGGACCCAGTGGTACCAAGGTGATCTTAGAAAGAAAGAAAGAAAGAGATGAAGATATTATATTAATGTCCACAAATGACAAAATTAGATCAATGGGGAATGAAAACACATCAAGTGACATGAAAGCACATCAAGTGACAATAGGGATGTCGGAGAGCTTGAGGCATCTCCTGAAATTGAAAGACACAAAATAAGAATCTAGACTAGCAAAAGGACAAATAAACAAAATAAAAACAGGCGGCTAAACCCTAGAAATTGAAGTAGAAATTAATCCTGCGTAAAAGAAGAGGGAGAACAAGCACTCTTTATATATCCTTTGGTATCTTTCTCCTATTTTCTTTGTATACCTTTTGGTAGTAATAAGATTTACCGGCAACTCTTTTTCAATGACGTGGACTAAATTCTCAGTACAATATCTTCCCTTACCTCTCACGTATTTATCTGTTTTTCTTTATTTTTCTAACAGATTAAGATTTCTCATTCGAAAGGGAATAGGTCAAAGGTCACCTCTTTTAAAATGCTTAATACAATATTTAAGTTAGATATATTAGGTCCTCTAAATAATTATATTTATATGTCAATGTTGTATAATACACTTACGTCTCAAACACATATTATGGTCATAAATTTATTTTAAATGACTATTTCTCTGGCAGGAATTTAGGTCTGTGACATTCTCCCCCTCGCATTTTATAATTGTCCACATTCTCCCCCTCTTATTTTATTATTGTCCTCAATTCCTCTTATGTAAACTTTCTTTATGCAGAGGGGGGGTAGTATTTAATAGTATATTTATTTATCTATTTATTATACATTTTTTTAATTATAGCTCACCTCTTTTAAATACATATTTTTTAGTGCTAACATCCATGTACAATAACTTAATGCACTGCAATCTTTGCATTTTCATATGCAATGACTCGTGCACTTTTCAAGTATACAATACCATTGTACACTTTTACCCAACAACACTGTATTTAGTATCATAATTAATTTCAAATTGTATTTAGTGTCATACTTAATTTGAGCTAACTCTTACATCCTCTTTGCAATTTCAAAGCATTTTGCAATAACTTCTACCAAGAATATACATAACATAACTCAATAAGAAGTAAATATAACATTCTTCACGTAATCAAGAATATTATGTTTTCATAGTTCAGAATGACTTGGATCTGATAATATTATGTTTTGCAGCGAACACCTTGAATCAGTTCATGGTGGAGCTAAGGCAAGAGCATTGGGTAGCAACAAAACATGTGCTCAGGTGTTCGAGGGGCACAATGAAGTATGGTCTGAGATATCTTGGAGATGGGAAGTGAAGATGCAAGAGTATTCAAACTCAGATTGGGTAAGCAGTGCAACAGACAAGAAGAGCACCTTAGGGTGTTGCTTTAGCTTGGGATCAACAATGATATCCTAGTTCAGTAGGAAGCAAACTTCCATAGCACTTAGTTCAATAGAGGTAGAGTACATGGCAGCTAGTACTGCTAGTTGTGAGGCCATATGGCTTCGCAAGTTACTTGCAGGATTATTTGATCAAGAGCTATAACCTACAGTGATTTACTATGATAATTAGAGTTGTATCAAACTCTTTGAGAATCCAATGTTTCATGACAGGTCCAAGTGCATAGAGATCAGATATCACTTCATACGAGACAGGGTTCAGAAGGGAGCAGTGAAGCTCCAGTGTATTTCCACAGATCAACAAGTAGCTTATAATCTAATGAAGCCTTTGGCAAAAGGGAAGTTTGAGGCCTTCAGAAATAGACTTGGATTGGTGCAAAATTCTTTCCTCGCTAAAAGGGAGTGTTAAGAAATATAGTTCAGACAAGAACTTCTACACAAGTTCAGTGTGAATGTATGAGAAGTAGATCGAAATATTTTCTATTTTTCGAAAAACAATTCTATTTTGTAATTCACTTTAGTAAAAAATTGAAAAGTCTTGTATTTAATTGTTGAATCTAAAAAGTGCATTCCTTGCATGCATGACTTAGACTAGGAGTAATCTCAAAAATAGATTAGGGTTTTAATCTCAGCTAAAAGTATAAAGACAGTTCAAGATAGAGAGTTTATACACACTTGAACAGTTGAGTAGGTTGAGCGACTAGGAGGCAGAGAGAGAGCAAGGATTCGGGAAGCCATAGAGCTCAATTCAAGGTGATTTTGTTAATCATGCGGTGACTAGTTTTAAGTAGACTATGGAGATTTCCCTATAAGTTCTTCGAAGGAATGAAAAGCTGATTTTTAAGGAGAAATATGTGTATATGTGTTAAATGATTCCGCTATTTGATTTCTAGCTATTGTGCGATTGATGCTATGTTCTAAATTTATTTTTTGCATTAATTAAATTCAGCAATTTACTTGTTTAATTGAGATCATAAGGACATCAGTCGTCTAGGTTGGGAATTTTTACATGGTATCAAAGCTAACTTCTCTAATTGAGATTCTCACGGATTTGCAGCGATAAATCAACTGTCAGAAAGAAGGACCAGCAGCTAGAGAGTTTCAAAGCTTTATTTTCATGTTTGAGAGTTTGTGTAGTAGATCTCGGAGATAGCATCAGCGAGCCTTAGATTTGAGGACAGATTGGATGGTGCCTCAAATTT
Organism: Picea sitchensis; assembly: GCA_010110895.2. Lineage (NCBI taxonomy): Eukaryota > Viridiplantae > Streptophyta > Pinopsida > Pinales > Pinaceae > Picea > Picea sitchensis. The sequence goes on along the minus strand of SNQJ01S0000015.1, from coordinate 469,616 downwards.
CTTATCATGAAAGGTGAGGGTTACACTCTTTACTAGAAGAGAATGATGTTTAGGATATTGCCAAAGACGTTGTGACTCCACCTACAAATCTGTAGCAGTTGGCAGCTCACAAGAAGAGGTAAGTGAAGGCCAAGCAGATGATCTTGGATGCCATAAAGGATCTTGGATGATCTTGGATGCCATATATGCCATAAAGGATCATATATCTGAGAAGAAGACAATGAAGGAGATGTTTGATGCCCTAGTAAGTCACTACCAAAGTGATAACACAAACATGGAGATGATCTTGCGGAACAAACTTAGATCCATAGAGATGACCAAATCAAACTCAGTCACCAGTTACCTAATGAAGGTCACACAGGTTCAGGATCAGCTTGCAGCAATTGGGGAGAAGGTTACAAATGCAAAGCTAGTGAACATGGCACTGAATGGATTCTCAACTTCATGGGAACCATTTGTCAAAGGTATTTGTGCTCGGGAGAACCTTCCTAACTTTGAGAGGCTTTGGGATGACTATATCTAGGAGGAGACTCAGATAGATTTAAAGGCCAACAAGAAGGGTGGTGATGAGAACCTAACTTTATTTGGTTAGTCAAATAAGGGCAGAGGTAAAGGACTCAACAAGGGTAAAGGAAAGAGTGAGGAATCAACCTCACAGCTAGGTAAGAAATACTAGAGTAAAATTAAGTGCTTCATTTGTCATTAGCATGGTCATTATGCATCACAGTGTCCATAGAAGAAGGGTAAAGGGAAGCAGCAACAAAAGCAGATAGCAACCTCTGCAAAAACTTAGATGAACGAGTTTGTTGCCAAGTTCGAGAAGGATTTCTCGCTAGTATCTTGCCTTTCTACTAGCACGATTCCGAGGAATGCGTGGTATGTGGACAATGTGGCATCTCGAAATATGACATCATCTTTGCAGTTATTTTCTAGTTTAAAGAAGCAAGACTCAAGAGTACAGGTTGAGCTTGGTGATGATGCAAAGTACCCAACAGCAAGATTTGGTACAATTCCCTTCCAGCTCGAGTCAAGAATTTGCGTTCAATTTCAGTTATGGACAATCAGGGCTTTGGAATGGAGTTCAAGAACTAGCAAGTCCTCATCAGATTGAAGGAATCTAGCCTAGATATAGCTCAGGTAATAGGGATTAGAGAAGGTAATCTGTACAGGTTGCAAGGTGAACCTGTTCGAGCCTTGGTGTATAACAGTGACAACTTGTGCGGGTTGTGGCACAAGAGGATGGGGCACTTGCATCACAGGGCAATGTGTATTCTGAGGGAGATAGTCACAGGTCTTCTAGAGTTCGATATTGAGCAACATGGTGTATGCAAAGGGAGCACACTTGGCAAGCATTCCAAGGTTCTTTTCCCAAGAAGCAAGCACTAAGGGGATTATAGACCTAGTACATTCGAATGTTTATAGACCGATGCCATTAGCATCAATAACAAGAAGCATGTATTATGTTTTCTTTATTTATGATTTCTCTCACAAGACTTGGATCTACTTCTTAAAGACCAAGGATGAGGTATTTAGCAGGTTTCAAGAGTTCAAAGCTCTAGTTGAAAACCAGACATGGAAGAAGATCAAAGTCTTGAGATCAGACAATAGGGGAGAGTATACCTCCATGGAGTTTGAGGGTTTCTGCAAGGAGGTAGGAATCAAGAGGGAATTGACTGTTTCGTAAAACCCACAATAGAATGGCGTTGCAGAGTGGAAGAATTGATCCATCATAGGGAATATTAAGGCCATGATACATGACCAAGACTTGCAGATGTTTCTTTGGGTTGTGGCATGCAACATAGTAGTCTACATCCAAAACCAATATTCTCATAGGATCTTGGAGGACAAGACACTAGAGAATGCAATCACTGGTATGAAGCTAGAGGTGAATCATTTCCACATCTTTGGCTATCCATTTTATATCCATGTATCAGTAGAGAAGAGGACCAAGTTGGAGCCCTCTAACAGGAAGGGTTTATTTGTGAGTTACAATGAGACTTGAAAGGCTTACAGGGTCTATATTCTAGAGAAGAGTAAGACAATAGTAAGAAAGGATGTAAAGTTTGAGGAAGACTTTGCATCCAGGAAGTCTCATCAACCTATTCCAATGATAAGGGATGAGGAGCAGGAAGCTCCAAAGGTTGAGCCTGGGTCACCGGTGATTTCCAGAGCAGTACAACAACCTTCAAGTGAAGGGGGGGAGATAGTAGTCCCTTCCACTTCTATCAAGAGACACTGATGATTCACTCAAACATTAAGGGATGCTCAAGAGCATGTTGAGACTCCTAGGAGCACATTCAAAGAGAGAAGACCTCCAAAGAAGTTTCCATACTATATGGTATTGATGAGAAACATGCTAGATTACAAGCCTTCCAACTTTCAAGAGGTAGCAAACCAACAGGTATGGTGGGATGCCATGGTGGAGTACACCTCCATCATGAAGAATGATGTTTGGGACATAGTGCCAAGACCAAAGTGGAAGTCAATTATGAGTTCCAGGTGGCTCTACAAGATTAAGCATGCTACAAATTGCAGCATTGAGAATTTCAAAGCGAGGTTTGTGGTGAGAAGGTTCTCTAAGAGAGAGGGAGTGGACTACAAGGAGGCATTTTCTCCAGTCGTCGAGTACACTTCCATTAGAGAAATTATGTCATTGGTTTCATTTATGGGATGGAGGATACATCAGATGGATGTGAAGACAACTTTCCTTAATGAGATCATTAAGGAAGAAGTGTACATAGAGCAACCATAGGGCTTTGAGGTAAGTGAGAAGGAGTCCCATGTGTGCAGGCTTAAGAAAGCCTTGTATGGACTCAAGCAGGCACCAAGAGAATGGTATTCCAGGATCGATGGATCTCTAGAAAGTATGGGCTTCACCAAAAGTGAAGCAGATTCTGACTTATATAACATATTTGTTCAAACTAATCTACTCATTTTGGTGCTATATGTAGATGACTTGTTTATGACAAGTGCAGAGACGTTGATTGCAGGGTGCAAGAAGACATGGCAACTAAGTTCGAGATGATGGACATTGATATGATGCATTACTTCTTAGGGTTGGAGGTTTGGCAAAGACCAGGCGAGATTTTCCTTGGGCAAGGTAAGTATGCAGTTCAGATCCTAAATAGGTTTCAGATGGAGGACTGCAAACCTATGGCCACACCCATGATCACTAATATAAAGAAGGTGATAGCTTCAGATTCAAAGTTGGTGGATCCCACAATGTATAGGCAACTGATAGGTTCCTTGATGTATTTGGTCAATGCCAGGCCAGATATATGTTTTGCAGTGAACACCTTGCAAAAGTTCATGGTGGAGCCAAGGGAGGAGCGTTGGGTAGCAACAAAACATGTGCTCAATTATTTGAGGGGCACAATGGAGTATGATCTGAGATATCTTGAAGATGGTGAAGGAAAGACGCAAGTGTATTCAGACTCAGAGTAGTAGGTAGTGCAGCAGACAAAAAAAGCACCTCAGGGTGTTGCTTTAGCTTGGGATCAGCGATGATATCCTGGTTCAGCAGGAAGCAGACTACCATAGCACTTAGTTCAACATAGGCAGAGTACATTGCAGCCAGTGATACTAGTTGTGAGGCCATCTGGCTTCTTAAGTTACTTGTAGGATTGTTTGACTAGAAGCTGGAACCTACAATCATTTAATGTGATCATCGGAGTTGTATCAAACTCTCTGAGAATCCAATGTTTCTTGACAAGTCCAAGCACATAGAGATCCCAATATCACTTCATAAGAGACGGGGTTCATAAGGGAGTAGTGAAGCTCCAATATATTTCCATAAATCAGCAAGTAGTTGATATTCTGACCAAGCCCTTGGCAAAAGGGAAGTTTGAGGCCTTCGGAGACAAACCTGGATTGGTGCAAAATTCCTTCCTCGCTAGGAGCGAGTGTTGAGAAATATAGCTCAAGCAGGAACTTCCGCATAGGTTTAGTGTGAACGTGCAAGAAGTAGTTCGAGATATTTCTATTTTGAAAAGTAATTCTATTTTGTAATTCACTTTAGTAAAGAAATGAAAAGTCTTATATTTAGTTGTTGAGTCTAAAAAGGGTATTTCATGCATGCATGACTTAGACTAGGAGTAATCTGAAAAATAGATTAGGGTTTTGGTCTCCGCTAAAAGTATAAAGGTAGGTCAAGATAGAGGGTTTAGACACACTTGAACAGTTGAGCAAGTTAAGTGACCAAGAGGCAAAGAGAGAGCAAGGATTCAGGCAGAGGCGACTCCAAGCAGCAATCAATTTCGTACAACCATACGAACAATCTGTATAGCCATACAACAAGCTATACTTTCTCAACAGGCCGTAGAGCTCAGTTCAGGATGATTTTATTAACCGTGTAGATGCTAGTTTTAAGCATATGTGGAGGTTTCCTTGAAAGTTTTTCGAAGGAATGAAAAGCTAATTTTCAAGGATAAATCTGTGTATGTGCTTAATGCTTCCACTATTTTATTTCCAACGATTGTGCGATTGATGCTATGGTCTAAATTTAATTTTTGCATTAATTAAATTCAATAATTTACTTGTTTAATTGAGATCATAAGGATATTAGTCATCTAGGTTGGGAATTTTCACACTTCCTTCTCTTTCTCAGCACCTCATGTTCTTCTAAATTCTCATGAGATTTAGACTACTCCAAAAAAGGGTTGTTCGTTTTCTCCAAAGCAACCATAAGTAAGGCCATACTCTTGGAAATGTCGACTACTTGAGCTTCCAATATTGTAAAACTTAACTCTTGTTTATCCATGGGTACTTCCCTATGTGCATCCTCCATTTCCAAGGCTTATGGCTCCATCCTTACCCTTCTCATGCCAATTTCAAGATCTACATAGAGGAATTTTCCCTCGGATTCAGACTTTCTAAGTCGAGTAGGCATATACTACATTCAAACCACACAACACCCAAATAAAACTACTCTGATGTAGCCCCAGAAGTTGGCTCAACCGATTGTCGCCAATGTTGTTGGGCATTTGGCTAGATCCATGCCAACGGGTGCTCGGTTCGAATCCCCCTAGGTTAGACACTAGTATACATTGACAGGTTTACTAGGGATGCCATCCACAAATATGGGAAAGCATCCCTTGGGTTCCCCATGAGGTTTTCCTTGGAGAAAAAACCACTTTGATACCAATATGATCTATATCGCCTTGGATATTCCAATGGTTAGCTCACCAAAACAAATCTAGAACTTACAGCTACTATAATGACCCTATGTTCAACTATGCAATATCTTTTTGTATTTTCTATGCCTTAACAAAAATAAAAACACACCATTAGGATTCTTTAACTACCATGACATAGAAAATAAAAGTACAATAGCAAAGACACAATGGAACACAATATTTACCCTGGAAAACCCGATGTGGGAAAACCTAGCAAAAAATGAAGGATTACACTTTTTGTCAATTATGTAATGGAGATTACAAAGTAGTCCAAGATTGTTGCAAAGCTATGAGACACTATGGTCTGTTACAATCCTCTACAGATAGCTTCTCTCTTGGAATTGTTATTATCTCCTCCACACTCACTATTGATATTATGGAAAAGCAAAAGAAACCAAATTCATGAGCACTTTTTCCTCCTTTTGCTAGGTTTTTGATAACTAAAATTAGGGTAATGGAACTCTCTTGGAATCTTCATGATGCTTCTAGAATTCTCTAGTGGATTCCCATACATTACTAACTCCACATGTGTGAATTATGGCAAGCTAACATGGCTACCACTAGGACCTATCAGAAATAATTGGATCGTTACCTTGTCGAGTGCATAACTCTCGCATACAAACTTTGTTTGACAAAAACAACCCATCATTTGGAAAGCTATCACCCCATAGAATGAAATGATAGTGAGGACCTCTAGGACACATGTCCTCAAGGTCTAAGACCCAAATATTCCACTTCTTTGACCCCGTTAAACCCCAGATCCTTTGAAGTGTACCCTATATTTTTTCGCGAGATGTGACCACTTCAACGTGCCCAAAATGTGATGGTTTTCATTGTATGTGGCCATGATGGGATAATTTTGATATACAAGTGTTCGTTAGAGGTTACCCAGATCCCCTCAAGTGGGCGGTCATGGCATGTCCTCTTAGTTCCCATTCTCAGGGTATTTGGTTTAATTGCTCCGGCCATCTACCCCTTCGGAGCTGGTAACTCTCCTCTGATGTTGGGCATTTATGTCATGTGTAGGTATGCAAGCATTTTGAGATGGATCTACCGAGATACATGATTTACGAGGCCTCTAGTTACTCATTATTATTCGCTTTGTAAAAGGTGATTGTGGGCTTTGTAAGGGTTGCCATATTCGTGATTTAGCACACCTTACCCACATGGACCCTCTCTTTCTTATGTATGTACCACACTTGGGCCTTCAGAGGCTATTTTGCACATGATTCTCCAATTGCACGTTTTTTGAGGAAATATCACATGCATAGCATAGATTTTGAGGCATTGGTCATCCTCTCTGAGGCACGAATGGACTATTTTCATCTGCATGGACAAGACTATTTTCATCTGCGTGGACAAGACTATTTTCATCCGCATGGACATCCTCTACACCTACCATGTGTCAAAAGTCGGAACATCCCCTTCCTTTAGCACTTTTTTAAAGTGTTTTGCTCATTAAAGGGGACATTATTTGAGCATTATTTGAGCATTTTTGGAGTATATTTTATTGAAGCCTTCCCTTTCTATGAGGGTTTTCACAATGTAAAGCGTTATTTAATTGTATTTTTTACTTAGTCTACGGTTTTTGTGGATGACAAATCATATTATTTTATTCCTTATCCTAATCTTAGAGAATGAAGAGTAGAGAGGAGTTGAGAGCCTCATCTATAAATAAAGAAACTCCTCTCACTCATTTTGTTGTGAATTGTTGGAGATTATTCTTGGAGGCCATTTAATAGAAGATCTCTACTTGGTGCATTTTTGGTGTCAATTCTTGGAGCTCTATCTTTCTTGGTTATTCTTCTTGGCATATTTTTCAAAGACTATTATGATTTGTTCAAGTTCTACATAAACTAGCAAGATCGATCCATTGAAGAGTTGCACAACTACTTGGAGAAAGGGCGTTTGGGGTTTGTATCTCTTCCTTCCTCTCTAAAACGATTTGGTAAGGGTTTGTCACTTGTCTTGATTAGTTTTATGCTCCTTGGCAAGAGTTTCAAGCATTCTTTCTAAGTCTTTTGTTGATCTTGTTGGTGAAGGCTATTCCCTTGAGGAAACACTTCTTGTAGGGCATTGATTATCATGGTTTGTCTTGATTAGCAAGAGACTACTAGTCTTGAGGCCCTAGTCTTTAGTTCTAATCCATAAACGGGGTTAATCAATTCTTAGAGGGGCATACTTCTTGACCCCATAAGCCCTAGGTGGAGATAAGGCTATGCCCTAACTCCCGACATTCACCAACCAAAAACCCTAAAATTTAATTATTTTCTTTTATGTTCCATAAAATACAAAAAAATTAAAAGATATAAACCGTCAAAAATATTTATTTCATTGTCAAGATTGAAGCTAATGGTTTATCTTTGTTTTCTAGACATTTTCCTCCATGGGATTGTGCAAAATCGTTGATTTGTGGCCCTAGGAGGAAAATCAGTCGTCTCAATTTGTTGTTTACTGTCTTATCTAACGTTATTGTGGCTATTTAAGGTTTTATTCAATTCTGGAAATTAATTACAGCAATAAAAGTTAGAATTGATGAAACCCTGAAGCTAGGGTTTAACCCTAAAAGGTGAAATCTAACCCTACCCTTGCTCTTATTTCACTTTGGAATTGTTTATCAAGTTTATCTAATGTATTCTAACGGTGAAAATCATCTCCAAAGCGATTCATTGCTTTCATATTTCATTTTGGAGATTTTTTGTGAAACCCTAGGGGGATTTGCACCATTTTCTACAAGTTTGAATTGTTTGGTTAAATCTCATTTGCACTTGCATTAGATTGCTGTTGCGTTGTTTTTGCACTAATATATCATTGTCCCAGCAAGGAGTACCCAATGATTTTCATCCCAAGTGCTTTTAAGCACTCTTGGGTCACTTTTTATGGTCCAAACCTGCAATTTTATGCATTAAATATCTTATTTCAAATTCTGGAAATTTATGACAGCAGCAAGCTTGTCCATTTACAGCCATCAAACAAGTGGTAATACAGGTACAACATTTATTATTGGTTTCTATGGTGAAATATCACTCTTTTGTGGTAAGAAACGCCATTTCCCTTGTCTTAAGAGTGATTTATTTATGTGCTGATTTATATTTCTGCAGTAGTTATTTGTTTCAGATCACAGCACTTGTTTAATTAAGCTCCTAACCCTCTATATACTTGGTAGTTTTGGCCCTAACCCTTGGTTGAACAATTTCAAGGTATTTAGCTACTAAGGCACTGGTCTATCTAGCACGTATTGAGGTGTGTAGTTGGAAGGATTGAGATACCCCCTTTGGCCTCTAGGAGCTGGCCTAAAGTAAAGGGGAGATAGTATTAAGGTGACAGTTGTGCATTTCCCATATCATGCTATACCCACTAGCAATCCCCTAAGGGCTACTAGTTTGGGCAGTAACAGACCCCAAAACGAAGGATTTTCAGTTCTAGTCTATTAGTGTGATTTTCAGATCTAACCTAAACCAACCCTTCTGGGTCAAAAACTCTATATTCCCAATTCCAAAGCATCAACAAAGGCATATAGTAACTATGTAGACCCATTTTAGATCAGAAATCTACTAGATTTCTCTCAATAGAGATCACTTGATCCCTTTCCTAGGGCCATTCAAGTGTTGTTATTGTAGAAGGCATGACTTTTGGCAAAGATCTCAAAATAAAGCCAAACAAATGCCAACTGAAATAAAATTTCTATGGCTTCTATTTGGCATATGATACAATATACTTATAAGCAATACCCATCAAGTTATGGCCTGTCAAATTTAACCTTCTAGAATTGTCATTTTTGCAAGTAGAAACGATAATCTGACTTGCAGGAGTTAAATCTCTCTAAGCAAGATTCTAATTCAGGTGGTTCAAAAGTGGTTTGGAAGAGAGTCAAGAGAATATGGTTCAAATTAAATTTCAATTCAATCATTACCAATTTTCCCAAAATTACAAAGATTCAGAGTTGAAGCTTGGAAACCTAACCTCATGAAATTTTAATTGTGAAATTTGCAAGTTTTTTCTTAAAATCTCACTTGTTTGGATAATAGCTTCAGAAATTCATTATAGATCCTAGGTTCATAAAGGAATTTAGAGATTGGGTGTAAAGTTTAGTAGAAAAAATGAAAAAAATAGGCGTGGATAGGATGATAGAAGAGACGAAAAGAGAAGATGAAGCAAGATACTATTGGGAAAAGGTAGATGCTGAATATGAAGATGAAGAAAATGTTGGGCTGGATTTAGAGGATAAATGCATTTCTTGGCACGAGGAGAATGTTGAAATCTTTGATAATAATCACAAACAGGTGAAAACGTTTCATGAGCTTCATTTCTCTTCCCCTCGAGTTTCTAGGCACATATGCAACTATGACATGTTTGACAAAATGTTTGAGTTATATTTGGATCCATGTGACCCCCTTAAAACAGCTCCAACAAATAGTGAATTCTGACTTGATTCAAATTTTTTATGATGATCATTCTTCAAGCTTCCATCATTTCAAATGGGTCCACGAGATGCTCCTGTTAGCTTTTGGGATTACTCAAAAAGAGTTTTCACCTTGCTAGGAGAGCGCTAGGTCTCCTAGCCACTTGGCAATGCTTCATGGACATATGGATGACTCAGTTTCGGTGAATGTTTGACCTTGTTTAGAGTGCTAGCATGGCACTCTTACCTAGGAGGTTTGTAAAAATTTGTGAATCTAACTTTTAATGCAATTAAAAAAATTTACCTCTAAGTGGAGGTTTCACAGATTTAATCCCTATGAATTTTCAGCCTTAGGGATGATCTGACGTATCTAATTACAGCAGCAAACAACGGCAAATACATCACTTCCTTTCAGTGAAAATCACTAGGCAACTCAAGAGAAAAGATACCAAACAAATGTGCTTCAATGCCAACAAGTTACAACCCTTAACTTATCCAAGCATATAACAGATCTGAAATCACTTTATTGCAGGAAATTTTACAGCAGAAAATCTGCTCTGTTATCTTCAAATTATATGCTAAATCACTTAACAATTTCAACCCTATGTTATGTCAAATCACCATGAACAAGAAGTGCTAGAAATTACCCGATCAAGAAGATGATACAAGCTGGAAATTAAATATGTAGTTACACATTTTTTTACAACTGGAAACTCCAAATATATATACATATATATAGAAGAAATGAACTACATATACATACCACAATTTTATCAGAAAGTTGGTACAATCTCTAGCTCTCCAAACCCTAGCTAGGGAGACCCATGAAAACCCCAGCCACCACCAAAAATCCACAACAAGCTAGCATCAACACCAGCAAGTCCTCCTTAGCTTGAACACTTATTTCCAGCAAGTGCTCAAGATGTCTCCTTCTCTTCTCCTTAATAATCAAGCATGACAAGTAGCACCAAGGTTTCCAAAAACCCTAGTCTTGTTCTCTCACAAGAGCTACAAGAACAATGCTTCCTTACCCTTTAGGGTTTAACACAAACCCTAGCTTCTTTGCCTCCTTAGGATGAAACCCTAACCCTAGGATATCCCTTGAACTTCTCCAAGAAACCTAGTGCTTCAACACAGAGAGATAATACAATGAAGAGTACAAAGAGAGAGAGATTAGTGCGCTCCATTCCTCACATCTCTAATACAAGTGTGATAGATGAATGTGTGTAGGAAGATTATTTTCCCTGTATTTATATGAGAGGTAAGGGAGGCCAACAATACAGAGTGGGCCTAAAGCTCTACAAGAAAAACATCTCTACACAAGTAGGCTCACAAGTGGAGCGCTCCCTCTCCACATGACACATGTCAAGCTCCAAGGCGAAGACGTCAAACAAGCAAAGCTCCAAGGCATGAGTGCTCCACAAGATGTGTCCAACACTCCTCCTCCACAATCCTCCAAGGCTTCAACACTCCTCCAAATCCATGTGCTTCTCCGAGTCCACCATACCTACATGATCACTCCCTCAAGCCAGGCATCCTAAAATCAAGTACAAGACTCCATGCAAGAAACCAAGAGTGCCCATTGCATCTAGGCTCAAGGCCCTCCTCCAAAATTACCAACGCTTCTTCTCCAAAGCAAGGCATCCTCCAAGCAAGCAACCAAACCTTCATGTGTGCAATAGGTCTCTAATGCTCTAGGGAAGAATGCCATACAAACATCCATACAAGGTCTAGCAATCAAAGGGCAAGTCAACACCACTATGTTTATCCATCACAGAACAACCAAGGGTCATCCATACACCACACACCCCATATCACATGAAGCACCCCCAAGCATGGTGTGATCACTTTTGGAGTAACCCTAAAAGCCAACACTCCCTCTTTACAAGTTAAGTGTTTTCACAAAAACCAATATGCTCCCTCTACAACTCAACCAAACTTGCCATTTGCAAATCTAAACCCGCTACAGTCACGGAATCAACCACTATCTCCCAAACATCACACTCCTCCATCAAGGCATCACACCTCACCTCCTCAAGACAAGTGGAAGATTAACAAGTGGAAGAAGACAATGCAACACGATTAGCATACTTCCTAGGAGATATACTCACCCTCGGTGAAGACTCAGGTGCTCCTACATGCTCTTATGCATCCTATAATGTCAGAGTAAGAAACTTCTTGTGTGGTGGAGTAGTAGGTGAGGGCATATCAAACTTTAACTCACCTCATCCATCCTTGAATCTACCACATCTCTAACTTTTGAATAAACCTCTAGAACAACAACCTCTTCTCTCCCTTCAATCTCTAAAGGAGAATCTTGTGAACTAGAAGACCTCACATCTCATCTCACCAGTCTTCCCTTGTGTTGAAATATTGTAACTGCAAAGAGTATTCTATTTATTATTGATGTATTATTCATTAGATCAATCCCCTTTTGTGGATTGATCATGTTGGGCCTTGTAAATGACCAAATCCCCTTTTGCGGATTGGTCAAACCCTAATTGTAATAAGCAAAATGAGAAGTCGTCCCCCAGAATTAATTAAGGTGGTTCTAACCACCCAGAAAGAGAAGTTGGCCCTACCAGTGAAAAGACACTTCGTTTTAACTCTTACCAGATTGTATAAATAAAGGAGGCTAGCGCCTCATTTGTTCACTCACTCACTTGATCATCAGAGCGCAAGTTTGGAGCTGCAGTTGGAGAAGGAAGAGAGAGAGAGAGGCACATTAATTGGAGAGGAATTTCTGTAGTTTTTGGTTTATTCTCTTGGCATTGTATTGGCTATCTATATTAAGGAAGTTTTTGTTGGGTTTTCTCACCCATGAGGGTTTCCCGGGATAAATGATGTGTCTCTTGTGATTGTGTATTTCTCAGTGATCCTATCTATGTTATGGTTATCTAGTGAATTGAAAAGAAACCTAATAATAGCTTAAACTCTAACATGGTATCAGAGCTAAGCTGAAGAGAGCATCTTTTACAAGAAGAAAGAAAAACGCCATTGTTGTCGTACATGAAAATTAGGGCTTTTTATTGAAGAGGATTTTCATCCCAAGAGCCATCTAGAAAAGTGCGCCCTAGCCCAAGGAACTCTTTGGCACCTTCAGCGCACCTTTTCAATGGTTAGATCTCTCGGAAAGTGAAATCCTAGTTTTCTCTAGTACCAAAAGTACTAGAAAACCAAAAGCACCAGTCCAGAAATCCATTGGTCAAGTTTGAAGGAGCAAAAGTTGGATTTTTTGAAATCTAAACACACCAGGCTACTCGCCTTAGCCAAGTGCACCTCCTGGTAAGTTCAAAATTCAATTTTGAGCACTTTCATTTTTTGGTCATTTTCCTAGCTCCAAGTAAAAGATGTATGCAAGCACTTAAGCTTGTTGACAAGCTAGAAGGTGTGGAAAACTTATGTGCCTGGAAGTATATGATTGGACTCATTCTTGAAGAGAATGACCTAGCAAAATTCGTTAAAGAAGATGTACCAGAACCCATTGATGTTGCAACTAAAGCAAAACACCAAAAGGACACAATTAGGGCCAAAAGAATCATTGCAAATTCTATCAAAGATCACTTGATTCCTCAAGTGTCGTCAAAGAAGACTCCAAAAGAAATGTTTGATGCCCTAACCAGATGATATGAAGAAAAGAACATAAATCGGAAGATGAATCTAAGAACTCAACTCAAGAATACAAGGATGCAGAAAGGAGAATCAATCCAGGAATATTTCTCCAGAATATCAGAATTCAAAGAACAGCTAGAAGCAATTGGAGATACTATAGACGAAGACGAACTCATAATGACGGCCCTTAATGGTCTCACAAGACCTTGGGATGCATTCATCCAAACCATTTGTGCCAGAAAGGAGAAACTACAATTTGACAGACTTTGGGAAGAATATATTCAAGAAGA
>SNQJ01S0000015.1:407330-427712 GCA_010110895.2 Picea sitchensis | reverse complement strand
TCAGTTTCTCGAGCAAAGAGGACCGTGATCTAGTTTTCAGATCTGGACCCTATTTCATGGGGTCGAGAGGACTGTTCTTAGCCCCCTGGACTCTTGACTTCAATCCCGAAATCGAGATCACCGCAGCCCCTGTTTGGGTTAGGCTTCCTCACCTTCCCTTGCATCTCAGGGGGCCAGGATCTCTGGAGGACATTGGAAATAAGCTTGGGCGTTTCCTGGACAGTGCGGAGCCGAAAGGGGACCAGTTTACCTGTGCTCGCATTTGTGTTGAGGTTAATCTCGAGAAAGGTCTTCCGAAAGCCATTAAGCTCTCCCTGGGGGAATGGAGCCATATCCAAGAGCTGGACTACGAGCAGATTCCTTTTAAGTGCCTCCGGTGCCATGCTTACGGTCACTTCGCAAGAAGCTGCCCCAAAGCCTCTAAGGAGCCGGGACCAGTCAAAGAAGATGATTTTCAGCCAGTATCTAATCGACGAAGGCAGTCAAGGCGAAAGGATCCACTAGCCTAGGCCCCGAAGGCCACTCATTCAGCAGAGGCAACCCTAGAAAATAAAAACAGCTTTGATGCGCTGAAGGAAGATGAAGCCCTAGAACCAGAAGCAACAGCAGTCAAGGAAGATCCTCCGGCAGACGAAAGCCTTCCGGAATCCACCCCCCCAAATTCAGCAGCAGCGAGAGAAATTCGGGCTTCAGATCCGGAACCTTCTGCCCATGCAGGTCTGGTTGTTACAGTCCCCTCTAGCGGCTCTGAGGGAACTCCTGAACCTGAAGACAATTCAGTCCCGTCTCCACCCCTTACCCGAGGGCGAAAGACCAACAAAGCGCGCAGAGAAAAGGAGGCGGCCTCCAACATTTCTTTAGGTTCTCATAAAAAGCTGGACCCCTACATTATGGGGAAAATTTCAGCCCCCTCGGTATAATGCTTTGCTTCTGTCTTTTGCTATGCTCACAGTTTGTGAGAATTTACTCATGTATACATTCTTTGTCATATACTCGAATTAGCTCAAGGAGCAGAGGGGATTGGTCTCCCAAGGCATTCATAAGAAGGTTGGCAGCACTGTTAGAGGTCACCAACCTTCTTCAGATTTGTAACTTTCTGATTCTGGCTGGCCAGAACGCCGATTAATGCAACATAACCGTTTTCGTCAGAAAAAAAACAAGACCCATTTTATATTAACCCCGTCACATATAATCTGGAGTTGGCGCACAAGTTATGACTTGTTGCATGTGGAGGTTCGCACGAACATATAGGAATATGGGTTTTAAAACCCATGTAATGTGGAGCTCGCGGCATATATAGAGCATGTTGGTTATCACATGGTTGAAGTCCCGTGCACGAATTTTAAGGTCTTGGTCTCCATGTAATACCATATGGTCGAGGGTCGGGGCTATTCTTCGGCCCTTTTTCCCCCGCCAACATAATAAATTGCAACCTTATATTAATAGTTTTTCATGTATAGTATAAGGAACATGTCGTGGTTCATTGGCAAGGCGCGTTTGTTGGAGACGTTGGCGCTAGTAAGAGGTTGAGGGTTCGATTCCCCTCGCCTCCAATATATTTTGATCAAACTCAAAAAATATTTGGCCAATGGGAGGTTTCCACGTGGCAGCCTCTCATTCCCTGATCCCTACCACATGTCGCTCAATGAATGGAGCCATTTGTCAACTAGAGACTGGAACACATAATCTACCACGTGTACTTGTAAGAACCTGCCACGTATAACTGTAACATTGTGCCACATATGCATGTACGAACGTGCCACTTCTACATGTACGGACATGTCGTGGTTCGTTGGCAAGGCACGTTTGTTGGAGACGTTGGCGTTGGTAAGAGGTCGGGGGTTCGATTCCCCTCGCCTCCAATATATTTTGATCAAACTCAACCAATATTTGGCCAATGGGAGGTTGCCACGTGACAACCTCTCATTCGTTGATCCCTGCCACATGTCGCTTTACACTTTGGGTAAAGGTATCCAGAGTGTGGTACCTCCAAAAGAAGAATTCCTTAAGAAGGAAGCAGAAGTAATTCCTATATGTGGAAGAGACATGAAACAGATTGTGCATTTTAATTCTCCTCGGAAGAAGATAGGTCAGTCCTCATGTCTAAAGAACCATGGTAAAAAAGGATCACATAATCCAAGAGAAAATAAGATATGTTGTCTTTGTTATCGCACAGTTTGTAGATGGGAGAGAGGCTAAAGGATAGTAGGTCAAACTGGCGAAACAGGAACCTTCCCCACCCAATGTCACCACAATGGGGAGGTTCTTTCTATTTAGGGAGGTTAGGCCCAGGGGAGACTTCCTCGGTGACTTGTGGCTTTGAAGAGGCAAAGGTTTAAAAGAAATAAGATAGTTCCCCCTTCACAGATCACCACCCAAAAAGATAGTCCGGCCAAAGGCCAATTTGAAGTAACCCCCAAAGAATATGTACCTGCCTGGAACAAGACAACAGCAAGAAAGATATATGCAAGCTATATTCAATGGGGTTAGTACTTCATGTATGTAAGTATTCGATATTCAATGTAAGCAATTTGACAGTAAATTTTGATGAAATCAATGTTTGCAAATGGCAATGATAAATATGTCACTTGTCAATAATAAATACTGGAGCGATATAGCATTCAATGTAACAAATCAACCTCAATCCAATGAAATATGTAACTACCATTCAATTAATTAGAGTAAGCGTTGTTGCATCAAGATAGAATATGTCAAGGGTGACGCCGGCATCCTAGGGTTATTAGGTTAGGGTTAATGTAGTTAAGGTTTAGGTTTCAAAGAAGTTTGAAAGGAGTGTTTGGATTTGATTTCACTTCAATGTTGGAGGACTTTCAAATCAATGCCTTAGGGTTAAATGGAATCAAAAAGTGAAGGACGCACAGATTGAAGGAGACGAGATTTTAAAAAAGACTGGAGGGAAAAGTTTAAAGGTGCTACTAAAGCAAGGCCTCAAAATCAAAACCCTAGGGGAGAGGAGCTCACTCCGGTGTTGCAAAGCAAGGCCTCATTCTCTCTCCCCCTTCTGGCAAGCGGCTGACAAAATAAAGCTTTAAAATCAAGACAAGAGGGCTTAAGAGGGAGAGTGTTGCTGCGAAAGGCTCTGTCTTCAAACCCTAAGGGAAAAGCGGCCCTAGGTGTAGATAACCCTAGCCCTGGGGCGTCTCTCTCCCTCTCTTGAGACACTGCAAAGGAATACGACCTTTTGAGGGAGAGAAGCAAAGGAGTCTAGCTATGGCTAGGCTTTCTTCTTCTCTTTCAGTAACTAAAGGTTTCTCATCGGGGGACATGGAAGTTAACAACCTACTTGTGTGTTTGTCCCCTAGAATTGAGAGAGTATATTTATAAGCAATATGCAGAAATTTAAACTACAACCATTCAATAAGGAGTTTTGCAGAAGAAACACTTAAGATTCATGAAGAAATAACCATGCAAACCTAGTTGTAACACCTTCCTTCCAAGAGAAACACCATAAATGCAAAAAATCTCTTCCTTCAACAAATCATCCTTAGTTCGGTAAAAACCCCAATAGGGTAAAAATCAGACCTCACTTGAGTGGTGGGCAATCACTCTCCTTGAGGGGAGGCGTTAGCCCTTTTAAAGACAAATCTGACATCAAAAACAACGTTAATGACCCACTCTGGGCCTCTCCATCATGCCACCATTACCCAGCTACTGCCACATCACCTTTGCCATGTGTCTCAAAGTGGCGTCAGCATGGGCCTATGGCGATCACGGGCCATCAGGGCAAGCGTTTTCAGATGGGTCAATCCCTAGGTCCGGGCTGCACTTAAAGGAGTGCCTCCTATTGGGACGTCTCTTCTTCGGTGCAAGATCACACAGTCCAACCACCGTCTGTCTCTACCCACGATGGGGTTTTAGGCCAGCTGAGGTGGGCTCTTCCATTCCCAGGTCAGGGTGATCATCCTCCCCATGCCTTAGAGTCCAGAGAGAGAGGAAATGGGTACTTGTTGGTAGGGCATGGTCCCTGCACATCAAAGACCACGCCATCCATGGGCTCATGGTGGGTTGTGATCCATAGGATCATAGCAATGTTAATCATCTCATCATCAATATTATTAAACATATGCATAAGACCTTAATAAATCATTCAATAGCTCAAAAACTCTACAAAGAGCTACGCAGTATTGCAAGATTGGAAAAATTAAAACATCCCTGTGGGCGTTCTAGTATCCTACAGAAAGAAAGGAGAAAGTTTCCGGGAAGTTTCATCAAGCCATGTAAGTGAGGTGTTGATGTGGATTTAGGGGATGTGTCTGGGAATGCGGTGAGCCAAGGATATGAAATGTACATTGGTGCCTTTGTAAGAAGGCCCAGTACATACCACACATCATTGAGTCATTTTTTCCAAATGGATCTTGCCTTTGTTCTTGCTTTATTCTTTTATTTTCTTTTCTTCTTCTTTTTCTTTTCATTTCAAGGGCTAACTAGAGGAAAATGCCTTGGCATGGTGACCAGAAAGACAGTGTTACCCACAAGTACCCACAAGTACTTTCACAGAGATGAGAGGTTGGCTCATGATGGGAAGGACCCCCATTTCCCAGCCCATTACAACCAAAGGTCAACGCTGCCACAGCGTGAAAGTGTTAACGAGGATAGTGCCAATGTCATCTTATTAGAACACGCATAGACCTAATAGGATTTATTTCGTGATAGAGACCCTATCCTCTGTTAGATCTTGTTTGTTATTTCAGGGTCCCTCTTGTTTCTTACTTTGAAACCTTTATTGCCTTCGAGGGGATCAGTGAAGCATCTCAAGGTTTCATTTAGGCTTTTGTCTTTTACTGCACGGTACTTTTACAGGCCTTTGTACTTTTCCCACGAGATAAGGTGCAATCCACAAATAGGTCAACCTTTGATACTTGGGACAAGAGATACAGAGGATAAAATGAAATGAGGGAGATAAGATGAGATAGTGGTGCTATGATGGGAATTGGGCAATGATGGCTTTTGAGAAATTCCCCAGTGGCAAACCAAAAACCATAAGACACAGGCTTGCTAGGGCACACAGTCAATCACCCCAAGCATGGTCAAGTGAGCTAATCTCAAAGATCCAAGCGGTTGTTAGAGATTAAAGGAATCAAACGCATATATTCAAAGGTTTTAATGATCAAGAGTGACACACATACCATGATACAGACCAATTACCTCCATGGAGCAAGAACCTCTTAAATCTGTAGACCAAGCTAGATGGTAGATGGAATTTTTCACTACTTCTGTGACAAGAGACAAAAGATGATGGAAGAAGAAGAAAAGGATGGAGGGCCCATCCGAGGAGTCCGTCACTTCAAGTCAATCCCTCTCTCATTACTCCATGTCTAGGACACATGGGCCTCAAGACATAATCTACTAGTTATCCATGAAAGTGGGGATACTTGGGTTTTTACTGTGGTAAAAATGGACATCAGATCAAGATTTGATGGAATCTTTATCCACATTTAAAGAAGAATCAAAAGAATGAGAAGACACTTGCAACAACAACATTCTATAATAAGAATACTTTTTTATGTGCGAAAAAGTGCTCCTGTAAGAGAGCGGTGGAAGTTTAGTTTGTGGGCGGTGGCTCTTCTAGCCACGCGGCCGAGTTGAGATGGGTCTTCGCAACACATTCCTCTGGAGTTGATTGGATATTAGTGACCATGGCGGATAGGACAACACCAGATAAGCCATTAGAGGATATGGATATGTCAAATTCCGACTTGAATCGGGAGGATTCATGGGTATAGAAAACATGTTGTATGTTCCAGACCTGCCAGTCAACCTTCTATCCATGATGTCCGACCTTCAGAGAGATGACAGCTATATATTTGTCACATTTCCTCTAATAGTCGTCTGTATTGGCATACAGGAAAGAGACAGAGTGGATTAGTGATACTTGGTACTGTTACAAGAAACTATATAAATTCTTGGAGTAGACCATTGGCTTCTGGCTGGCGTGTGGTTTCCTGGACTATTCTACATCAGACTGTACACCAAAGGCATTGTCAGATTTAGCGTCAGCGTCAGAGGCAATGTCAGAGACGGTGACTTGTGAATCACCGTCCAGTGTGATGGGAAGGATCAATCCATGAAAGAGAAGCCACTTATCAATCATTGTAAATATGTATATTTGTAAAATCGGTAGATCAATATACATGTGAATTCTAAAAGTGTTGTAAAACTTATGATAAGTTAAGTGAAGTGTTGTTTGAAATCTTTTTAATACCCTTTATGTAAAAGCTTTGCACATACTCTTATACAAGTTTGCAATCATATTTTATGCACCCTCTTGGTGCTTGAATAATCTACACTAAGTCTTTTATGGAGTGTATGGATGTCTTTGGAATCGGTTTTCCGAAGCGGTGTCGATGGTGACAATCCTATTTTTGCAAACCGGTATTCTGCAATTTGATGTTTATGGGTTGAAGTTAGAATTTGGCTTTCCGAATTGGTGCCGAATATATCAACCTTCATTATCAGAGGCAATGGTTATCAGCTTTAACTACATATGGATCGGATTGTCTAAGTCAACATTCTTGATTCTGAAGAACCAAAGGCTAATGAATAGAAGGATGTAGATAGTTGGAGCATGTAGACCAAGAGAAGTAATGCAAACTTTCTGGAGTTGATGCATGCTATAAAACATCATTCAAACACTATATACGTGTTAAGTAAAATGTATAATGTCTATAGATGGAAGCTGAGGATACATCAAAGCAGTGGAATCCGATGATAGAAGTGAGGCATGGTTGACCAGTAATCGACTTGGTATCAAAATTTGGCGGGAGTAGACCTATCTTCAGAGAGAGGAAGGGAGGTGGGAAGATGAGATGTTGATATTCTGCAGGAATCAATAAAAGCCCGGAGTTGTGTGAAGGAATCTAAATGGCTAAATTAGAAGCTTAAAGTACAATGATCCTAGGTGAGGATGGAGTTAGGGTGGAAATCCACGGAAATCCAGAAAGAATTCGAGAGCCCATTCCGGGATGCAAAGGCGATTACTTTCGAAGGCAAAGTTGAAGGGAGATGAGTTCAATTATTAGGTGGAGTGGAATTCACTAATTTGAATGTAATCTACTTTGGAGGACAAAGGATTCTAGCCGATTGGGAAGGAATGATCTGCAAGAGGATCGAGGGATGATGTTCCACCCGGGTGGTCAGTTAGTCAGGGAGACATTCAAGGAAGGTCGAGGGGAATATAGAAACACTTACGAGGAGTCGGGGAGGATCCTGGGAACTTGTAGAGTGATCCTAAGAGATCGAGAGCGTCAGGTCCCAGTGGTCAGGACATGCTCAAAAGTGGTTTACAATTCTCTCAAGTTGGCATCAATGTGTGTAAGATCTAAGTGCAATGTTGTGAGCAGGCAATGAGCGTATGAAGAAGTTATGGATGGTCAAAGTATAGGTTAAAAGAGGCAAAAGTCAAGGTCAAGGTGACACATGTCACAAATGAAAGGGTGACACGTGTCACCACAACAAGGGTGACAAGTGGCACATCCATACAGTCAGACATGGCACAATGTTACATGTATATGTGGTAGATTATGTGTTCCAATCTCTAGTTGAAAAATGGCTCAATTCATTAAGCGACATGTGCCAGGGATCAGCGAATGAGAAGCTGCCACATGGCAACCCCTCAGCGGCAAATATTGGATTTAGAGATTGATCAAAATATATTGTTGGAGGTGAGGTCGAGACTCTCGACCTCTGCAGTAGCCAACGTCTCCAACAAACGCGCCTTGCCAATGAACCACGACATGTTCCTTATACTATACATGACAAACTATTAATATAAGGTTGCAATTTATTATGTTGACAGGGGAAAAAGGGTCGAGGCATAGCCCCGACCCTCGACCATATGGTATTACATGGAGACCAAGACCTTAAAATCCGCACACGAGACTTCAACCATGTGATAACCAACATGCTCTATATATGCCGCGAGCTCCACATTACATGGGTTTTAAAACCCATATTCCTATATGTTCGCGCGAACCTCCACATGCAACAAGTCATAACTTGCGCGAAAAATCTAGATTATATGTGAACAGGTTAATATAAAATGGGTCTTGTTATTTATTATAACAATCCATATTTCAACTATATGCCACAAATTTATATATACTGCGGGTTAAACTTTGGATAAGTGGGTTTTATAACAAACCACACTCATTAAAAGATATGCCACGAGAACTATTTTTAAGTGGGTCTTGTTACATATGGCTATTAACCATATTGTTATGCCCTGCGCCCTATTTTAATGAGGGTTTGTTATTTTAATATCTATTTTATATGCCATATTCCCCAAACTATGTAAACAAATAGACTATTCCATACTATTGGAGCAGTGTAGGGTCATTAACCCTATCAGTGGATTTTTGTAGGGAGGTTGTAATTATTTTGTTATGTAAATTAATTGTAAAGATGCCTCCTTTGAGTTATAAAAAGGGGTTCATCTCCCATGTATTTGCCTTGATTCTCATTCGAGAAGAGAACCTGTAGTTCCATGGGGCAGAGACTTAGGATTTCATATGAAAGGAGTTCTAAGTGAAGAGAGAGCTAGGATAGTTAGTTCAACCTTCTATTAATGGTAGGGAAATAAGCATATCATGTATGTCTTTCCATGTATAAGCTATGTTGGTGAGCTTGAAGATTTTCTTAGCCACTTAAAGGGAGCATGTGATTATGTATAATAGATTTTATTCGTTTTTTTCATGAGGATTTTAATGGTGATAGTTATTTTCTCATTTGTATAATGGATTTGGAGTTATTCTCTTATTTGTGCATGTTGAATTTAATGCAACTGCAAAAGCCATCCTCCAGGAGAATGGATAAGACCCACAGTTGGACTAGGGCTGGCCTCCACAGGGGACCTTGATGCAGGATAGCGGTTACAGAAACAAAGCAAAAGACCCTTGTGAGCCCCCATTAGATGATTGGGGTTCTTGTTCTAGAACCAAGAATAATGACCCTTGTGAGGGCCCCCAAAAGATGATTGGGGTTCTTGGTAGGATAGCGATAAACACCCATATGTGAGGGAGCTGATGTAGATGATTGGTGTTCTTGGTAGGAGTGAAGTTTAGAATCCCTAGATATGTTTAGGGCCCTGGATGTGTTCGAGGTACCCATATCTAAAAGCATGGATGATACTTAGTCTTGTACCTTGAGGTGGATAAGACCCAGTTATATTACAGGAGAAACACGAGGTCCTTGATCCCTAGGAGGTAGTTCTTGAGTGTCTACCAAGATTTGTTGTATGTGATCCCTCTTACTCTCTCTTCGGGGATGAGTCCACCTTGAGAACTAGGAGAGATTTTGAGATGGGCATGACCACATGAGGGATGTATCCCATGTCACGGTGATGATAAAGTTAAATATGGTCACCTTGAGGTGCTGTGGACGTGTGTTGTCACTTTAAACCTCTCCTAAACCCCCACCCTTGGTTTGAGCTTGTTTGATTGGGTTTGTATTTTTTGTTTTAGGGTTAATATAAAATGTGAGTGTGTTTAATTATAACACATTTAATTAATATTTATAATATTAATTAAATATGTTATTTCTAATTATATTTTATTAGTCTAGCCCTAACCTAAAACTATATTCTATTCCCTCCCTCACTACACGCTTTTTTTATGATCTTTTCTAAGTGAGGTGGATTTCTCTTGTTTGGTGCAGCCCCTTTGCAACAGTAGTATTGATCTCCTTGTGACAGTTCAGCCTTCTATATCAGTCCAGTTTCCAGCCTCTTTATTATTGCTGCCTACTCTATGCTTGGTGTTGAGTCAAGGGTTCCTCTATGCTGTCTAAAGCCTTGATGGAGGGTTGCTATATGCTGTAATTTTTGTGTGTTGAAGTTGAAGCTGCCGCCCTCTCCTTCAGTCAGTCTGGTGCTTCCAGACCTCTTCTAAGAAGCTACCGTCCCCCTCTCATATGAAGATCTGGACTCCTTCCTAGACCGCGACCTCTCTTGCTGGTCAAACAAGGAACGGATCTTGAACAGCCAGAATTTCTGTGTGGGGTTTTATGATCCTTAGTGTATGTGTTTTCTCCTTGGTGGCAACCAGTCCTTCATTCTCTTGCTAAGAGATCTAACCCTTAAGGTAAATCCATGATTCCTGAACTTTCTGAGGCATAACTTCTTTAGTGGCACATCATTTCTGCTTGTGTAAGTCATGCTCTTCTTCATTGTACAGAGGTAAGTTTTAAGAGGTAAGTTACTACTTCAAGTTATATATTATTGTTATATACAGATCTATTGTTTTATGGTTCATATCTAATTGCTACTGTTTAGATCTGATTACTTTTGATCATTCTGGAATAAATTATTTTTTAGATCTAACTCAAAAATCTACCTATAGTTCGGATCTATCTCTTGCTTACTCAGAAATATATTTCTAGCTACCTATAGTTCAGATCTATCTTGCTTACTCAGAAATATATTTCTAGCTTAGATCTAATCATTTTCAGATCTACAGTCTTACTTCATTTCTGTTCTAAGTTTGATTTAATTTTATGCTATTACTGTTCTATCTAACAGAAAAATTTAAAGAAAGTATTTTTCTGTTTTTCTTCCCTAATTCTAACAGTGCAGAATTGTCCTTTGTTCATATTCTTCATGCATATGACGACTTCATCAGATTTCTTATATTGTATATCATTCACATATGCAAACCACCTCAATAGATCCTAAACAATCAATACTGAAGCTAGTTGGATTTTACATGTAAATGATTTATGAAATAAGTAGTATCCAAAGAGTTTTCAGATCACTATGATCCATCAGCTCACAAACAAATTTGTTCTTGGAATATTCTACCAAGAGATGAGATTTCCAATCAACTGAAATCTCTGCAAGCGAACATATCTTTTATTTCCTGGAGAGGGCATCAGCAACCGCATTTTTCTTCCCCTTCACATACTCGATGTCAAAGTCATATGCCTGCAATTTGCTGACCCACTTTGATTGCCTCTCATTTAAGTCCTTTTCCCCAAGAAGTATCTCAAACTATTGTGGTCAGTCTTAACCATAAATTTGCCACCAACCAAGTACTGTCTGAATTTCGCCAAGGCATGCATGATGGCGAGCATTTCTTTGTCGTAGGAGTAGAGCCTTTTCGACTCTGTGAGTTTCCTGCTCTCATATGCTATCAGATGTCTATGTTGCGTCAGAACTGCTCCTATCCCCTCACCAGATGCATCACACTCAAACACAAAGGGCTGAGTGAAATCAAGAAGTGCTAAAACTAGGCAAGTGCTCATCACTTCCTTCATCCTGTCAAATGTCTTTTGGGCCTCCTTTGTCCACCTAAATGCCCCTTTCTTTGTGAGATCTGTGAGTGGTGCAACCAATTGTGAGAATCCCTTTACAAACTGCCAGTAATAGTTGCATATCCCGAAGAATCCATGCAACTGTGTAAGGTTCTTGGGCAGTGGCCAATCCAATATGGCTTGGAGTATGTACCTGTCCACCCTGAGCACTGACCACATGACCCAAGTATAGGATGTTTGTCATGTCGAACTCACACTTTGACCCCTTGGCATACAGCGACCAATCCTCCATGATGCTCAGAATCTCATCTAGATGTTCCAAGTGCTCCTCCCATGTCATGTTGTATATAAGATCATCAAAGAACACCAACAAGAACTTCCTCAGCTGCTTGTTGAATATGTGGTTCATGCAGGACTAAAATGTAGCCGGTGCATTGGTGAACCCAAACGGCATGACCAGAAACTCATTGTTCCCATAATGGCACCTGAAAGAAGTTTTAGGGATATCCTGCTCTTTGACTTTGATCTGATGATACACTGATCGAAGATCAATCTTCGGAAAATAAACATCCCCATGCAACTCATCTAATAACTCATTGATCATGGGAATGGGGTACCTGTTTTTTATAGTTTTCTTAATCAAGGCTCTATAGTCGATGCACATCCTCATGGTGCCATCCTTCTTCTTTACCACCACTACGGAAGAAGCGAATGGACTAGAGTTAGGTCTGATGTGTTCCATCTCCAACAATTCCTTAATAGCCTTCTCAATTTCATCCTTGAATTTCTTTGGATGTCTGTAGGGAGTAGTGATCACAGGTTTTGCTCCCTCCTCCAACTCAATGGTGTGCTCAAATCCCCTGTCAAGCGGTCTCCCTAGAGGTATCTGTCCAAACAACCTGTCATGCTTACTCAATAAGGCCTAAATATCTACATGGTGATGTTGTTGATCCTCTGCCTCTTCCTGAGTTGTAATCAAGCACTCGATTGCACACGCTACATCTCCATGCCTGAAAATAGCCTCCATCCTTTTGGTTGACACAATCTTAGGGCCACCATTTGACATGACCCTCAAAACAACCTTCTTGCCATTTGTTGTATGGAATCTCATCTCCATTACCTGATAATTCATCGTAATTTCCCCTAAGGAATGAAGTCACTAAACACCCACAACTATATTGGTGTCCACCAAATCAACCACATATAAATCGTTCGTCAAGGTAAGTTGCCCAACGTCACAGCCAACCTCGAAATCTTCTATGTGCATGTCATATTAAATTCATCAGCAACTACCACATTGAACCCCACAAAGTCCTCTGTAGCAATGCATCTCCTGGCCACCAACGTTGCATCAATGAAATTGTGGATCACCCCACTATCAATCAAAGTTGTGACTCTCTGTCCCCGTAGTACTCCTTTGGCTCTGAAGGTGTAGTATCTAGGGGTGACTAATAGAGTGGCAATATTGCCACCCTTGGCCTCCACACAAGGTCGCTCATCACTTGAGTCTCCCTACTCGTTGCCTTGTTCCTGTGTTGCTTCCTCCTCTTCCTCATCACTGTCTAAGTGCACCTCTATATGGTGTACCTTGCCCTTCCCCATGCACCTGTGTCCCAACTTCCAAGGTTCTTTGCAACTGAAGCAAAGTTTCTTTCTTCTCAATTCATTACGAGTCGTCGCATCCAACTTCTCCTTCCCGATCTACTCTTTCTAAAAAGGTTTCTTACCTTTGTTTTTCTAGGGAATGAAAGGTTTGGTGAAGGATTTATTCTTCGAGACTGCATCCTCCATGTCCCGTGTCCTGATGATGGCATCCTGTAGAGTCTCGGGTTTGAAGGCTTTCACTCAACCACGCAGTGGCTCAAATAAACCCTCAATGAACAACATAACTAGCCTCTACTCGAATATATTTGTCACCGTGACTACAAGCCTCTGGAACTCTGTAATGTAAGCATTCGGTGTCCCAACCTATTTGAGTTGTGCCAACTCTCTGAAATATAGTTCCGGATCCTTTTTGCCAAAACGTTCCATCAACCTCTGTGTGAAGTTCAGATAGGAAGTAATACTGGCATGTCCCATAGTGACCAATCCATGGCACCACCATTAATGGGCCTCTCCATCTAAATGCAAGGTAGTGAATTTAATCGCTTTTGCCTCCCTCATAGGGTTGAGTTGGAAATAGGTGTCCAACTTATGTACCCATGCTCTAGTTGTGCACTTATCGGAACCATCAAAGAAAGGAATAGATAGCTTTCCAACCTTTCGCATGAGATCAAAGTTCTATTGACCCCTGTTGAAATCCCTTGGTTTGTTCCTGTATTTGACAGTACAGTAGTCCTGTAATGACATGGTTGCCTGGAACTCATCACCAAGAGCCCGGTACTCCCTCAATTAATCACTAAAATCTTCATCTTGTCTTGGTTGCTCTTGATTTCCTATTTGTTGCTTCCCCCAAGAACTAAGGCATAAGGGGTGTAGGAATCACTCGACCAGTGGTCCTAGTGTTGCTTTGTGCGGGAATATTGTTGTTGTTGCCTTCTGCATGGTTCCCATTGTGTCCATTGGAACCCCTTGCACCATTGTTATTCCCATTATTCCCATTGGAACCCCCTGCACCATTTGCTTGAGTGTTGGTAATTAACTGTGTTATGAGTTGTACCAGTTGTTGCTACCCCCTGGCTAAATCATTTAGGATATGCATGGCACTATCCTTAGGTGTCTCATTTCTATCCCCCATGTCTCCCTCTTTCTTTGCTTCTGGTTGGTCCTCTTCTTTTGAATCTGATTGAAAGATGTTTTCCGATCCTTTATACCTCCTTCTCTTGTATGTAATGTGTGTTTCGTCCCCCGGAATCATCAAAGTATCATGTGATTGTACAGGCTGGCGGGAAAACCAACTCTGATACCACTGTAATGAACCTACCTACTACTATCACAAATTTTCCTTTCTGCTATAGCAATTAATGTGTATTTTTGGGTGATGACTTTCGTCAAACACTTAGGTTGTAGCTTCACTTCCACTGTAAACGACCATTGTTTGTTGTTATGGTGTTTCTATTTGCTAGTTTAATTTCCTTGTTATGGTTTGCAAAGAAATCACAATATTTTAATGCCAAATATACTCTTATTTGCATAAATATGAAAGAACAGAAGATACAACAACCAAGTAAGGAAAATGAGCAACACTGTGATTTGATTTTATTAATATCTAACCTGATATATATGCAATGCGTCTCAATGGCTCAAATCTGCCACAACAGAGAGAGTACGGCCCTTTTACATAGCATTTGGCCTGAATGAGAGAATTGCTGCCCACAAATCGACTTCTCAAATGGCTGGGAAAATCGGCCTCAATACAAACTTCGACCCAATAAACAAAGAATATACCCAGCAAGGAGGAAACTCGGCCCAAAGCTAGTAACTCGGCCCCTTGATGAAGGGAATCGGCCCAGCAATAGAGTAACTCGCCCAGCAAGGAGAAATACACCCTCTACAGAAGATATTCGACCCAAAATGAAATGCCAAAGGCAAGAACTCGGCCTCATTGTCCAGCAAACTCGCCCAACAAATAGGAAATCGTCCCCTCAGCCAATAACTTGACCCCACACTACGAAACTTGGCCACAAATGGAGAGATACGACCCAGCTTAAGAAACTTGGCCACATACAAGTAGAACTCAACCCCAACAACACCAGAAATGCAGTTGCAACTCAACTCATCCTCTTCAAGCAGAAACGACCTCTACAACAGAAAACCCAACTACCAAATGGTGAATATCTCGACCACAATGAAGCACGATAAAAATATCTGAGTGATCTTCTCTCTACGACCAACTAGGGTGGATGGTCTCACCACCGAAACCAATCTTCTTCTTCAAGGTTTTTTGTCCCAAGAGCTCCTCAAATTCGTTTTTAGAAAATAGCAATGCATAATGAGAGAGGGCGCCGTCGTTCCTCTTTTATTTCCTCGTTCACCCTTTTTTTACCCTTTTAATAAAGTAGAGCGACTTTGTAAACTCAAAGTCACTTAAAACAACTTTTTACTTAATTACTCAATGTCACTTTTTTTTTTAAATTGTTTTTTCACCCCGATGACATCAAATAATTGATTAATTCCCTTTTTTCCACTGACTATAGACTACGGGAATCACTTAGGCTATTTCATCAACTCCTAGAGTGATCATTCAGAAAGGGACATTACAAGACACTTGGGTTGAAGAGCATACTTCATGGAAGTTGGTGATGGACCTAGACACATATGTTGAGGTGGAGCATTGGAGCTTTGTGACCACATTGGCACACTAGAGACTAGAATTGGGCACTTGAGAGGACATGTAGCACACAATGAGAGGAGAAGTGCCTTGCATGAGGACACTTGGTAGCAGACCACCATGGAAGAGGGAGCATCGGACTAACAAATTTTGGAGAATGCACCATCTTGGAGGAGGGGCGTTGAGCCCAAGGAGGATCATGCTTGGAGGGCATTTAACTATGGGGGTTGGAAACCCTAGTTTGACACATGCACATCCTCGTATTGTAAAGAATTCCATGTGGGGTTTCCTTGTTGGGTACTTGTATGGACTTGTGTCCTTATTTTATGATAGCCTCCCTCACCTATTGTATATATAAAGGGAGGAGGGAGCTTTTGTATTCAGTATCATCATTGTACTTTATCTTAGTACTTGTCTTAGAGACATCTTGTAGAAAGCAAGATGTTAATGAGGAAACCCTAGGAGAAAGAAAAGTCTTGTGGGGAGAAAGATGTTAGGGTTCATGAGGAAACCCTAGGAGCTAGATGCTAGGGTTCATGAGGAAACGCTATAAGAAGACAAGGAGAAAGAGATGTCTTGGATGTTCATGGAGAGATTGCTCTTGTGTGATGTTAGGATTTGCTCTTATGATGTTAGGGTTTGTGCTATGCATGTAAACCTTAGAGAAGAACGTGGTGTTGAAGATGATGATGGTTATGTTGGCTCTTATTGTAGCACTAGGGTTTCTATTCTAGTAGAAGACATGGAGAGTGGATCTAATGCCTTGCATGATTTTGGAACCTTGTTCTTGTGGGATGTGAGGCTAGCTAAAGATCATGGAGAGACTAGCTTGATGAGTCTTGAGCTTGGTATGATGCTTTGCTAGGAAGAAGATGCGATTATTATATCATTGATGTTCCATGGAGGTCTTGATGCTCATGTTGATGCAAGAGTTGAAAACCTAGGGTTTGACAACTCAAGCCCTAGGATGGACATGTAGATTTGGAGGCTAGTGCTAGAGTTGGAGGTTAGTGCTAGAGTTGTCTCGCCATGTACTTGTGTGATACAACATGGCTAGTGTTTGCAAACCCTAAGGAAAACAACAGTGCCAGTATGGAAAGCTTGTGTAATACAAGCTTGGTGTATGTTCCAAGGAGGACTTGTCAATGTTGATGCTAACATGTTGGAATCTTTGGTGGAGTGACCAGCATTTGATGGGAGTGATTCCTAGCTAGGAGGAGTTGGTGGCCAGGATTTCTTATGGTCTCCCTAGCTAAGGCTTGGAGCGCTTGACTTGTATCAACTTTGATATAAAGTTGTGTTATGTACTTGAAATTCATCTTTTATATGTGTGTGTGTGTGTGTGTGAAGTTGCCAGCTATCCAAATATTGTGTACTTGCAAATTTGACTTTCAACTTATGTTATCTTCTTAATTGTGTATATTTCAGCACTGATTTGGCATAACATATAGCTGAATTAGTTAAGTGATTTAGCACATATCCAGAAGATAAAGTAGCAGATTTGCTGCTGTTATAATCTGCTGTAATAAGACATTTCAGATCTGTTAGATGGTTTGACAAGTGTGCCCTAACGGCCGTAGCAATGTGGTATTGAAGTACACTCATATAGTAGTTATTCTCTTGGGCTGTCGGCTAAAACTGGGTTGAAGGGAAGTGAAATATTGCTTCTGTAATTTAAAATTTCATAGAAGCCCTAAAGCTGAAATTTCACAGGTATTAGATTTGGGAAACCTCAAGTAAATGAGGCGAAATTTCAGAATTTGCATTAAATGTTCGATTCTCAAAATTTCTACAGCTCCCCCAACATCCTCCAACCAATGTTACGATGCACAGGATCTTGTCCAAGCAAAGACCAAAGAAGCAAATACATGGAAGAGCTTCCCTTGGTCCTCAAACTTTGAGAAGAAAGCTTCATAAGGGGGAGGGCATGTTGTGTACCTAAACACAGCATTTTTCTTATGCACGTAAATTTATGTACATGAGCTATTTTGTATGTGAACTTTTAATTTTATAAAAATGTTTTAGTGCTAGGTCTTTATCGTATTATGTTTTAATCTTTGAAAAAGGCCACTTATGTTAAATCAGGACTAAAATAGGTAATTAGAGTGATTTAATATCGAGTAATTACCCCATGAAAGCAGCTTGGGCAATAAGTTGGGCCTTCATTCTCTTTTTGTATAAGTAAGGATATTCCCCCTCTACTTGTAATCCAATCTACCTATCAATGAAATCTACTACATTTCTCTCTCAACAGAGATCACTTGGAAATGTCTTCCTCTGTACATTCAGAATTGTAGTTGCATTCCACTTCGGGTATGCAAATGCCCCTGTTGTGCAACTTTTTGGTATACATCTGTTGAATTTTGTAGCTTCGGAAGGTATTCCCACAAGAGGCCAAGGTGTCAGGCATGTGGGAATCTTCGTTGGCACCATATTAGCCTTTCATTTCAGTGAAATCAGTCTTGGGATGAGGCTAGGGCCTCACGGGCAAGTTGATGGGCTTTGTGGGCGGCTTGTGTAGGGGTTTCACACCCACAAAGAAGATTAAAATATTCTAATTAATTGTTGAGTTTAGAAGGGGTGCCTAAACTCACTCATTGGACTTGTATACAAAGGAGAGAGGTCATTGTGACATTTGATCATTGTGCATAATGGAGTTAGCATAAGTGAGAGTGCACTTGTGCTAGGAGCTTGGAAATTTCAGCAAGGGAAATTCTGCAATTGTGGCAATCTAGCCTAGGGTTTCTGGTTTCTATTTTCAGCTAAGGAAGGCTTATTTCCAGCCAAGAGAAGGCACATGTGTGAGGGAGAGAAGGAGAAAACAGCCGCATGTGTGAGAATAGGCCGCACGTGTGAGCAGGTACACTACAGACAGACAGTATTGTACGAACAGATCCGCACGTGTGAGGTGACAAGTGCAGGTCCGCACGTGCGAGAGGGACAGGACAATCCGCACGTGTGGAAATTTCTAGACAGCAAGTCCATATTGCTGGCATCAGCAAGTGTACAAGTGGCAGTTGAGTAGATTTGCAGGCAAAAGATTTTCCGGGTATTCTGCTGAGTTTGTATTTTTCTGATTTATCTGATTTGTGGAGGACAAGGTTGTCCTCAGATTTTGGTGAAATTGTATTGGTTGGGAGGGCTGGTTTTGCCCTCAAAGTTTCTGAAAATGAAAAGGTTATAGAACAAAAAAATTGTGTCTCCTGTGTATTGATGATTCGTCTCTGATCTTGTTGTTTCCACTGCATATAATAT
Source organism: Picea sitchensis (assembly GCA_010110895.2). Classification (NCBI taxonomy): domain Eukaryota; kingdom Viridiplantae; phylum Streptophyta; class Pinopsida; order Pinales; family Pinaceae; genus Picea; species Picea sitchensis. The sequence continues at coordinate 408,922 of SNQJ01S0000015.1, read as the reverse complement.
TAGTCAATAATTTTCAGTGTAAAATTGTTCAATGATAACAATTAGGGTTTTATTGTTTGCTCACTAGGAAGCAATTTTCAGATCTGAAAATTAGTCACATAAGGTTGTATGTGAAAATTGACATGGCATCAGAGCTTGGGATCTAAAGAGAATGGGATTATCTTGAGACACGTTTTTGGCTACAACACTGGAGGAGTGTTGTTCTTGTTCTTGTTCTTGTTCCGGGCATTGAAGATTGAGGATAGGTTGGAAGGAGCAACTAACTTCCGAGCTTGGAAGGCTACGCTTCTCCTTCTATTGGAAGAAAATGACCTCGAGTATGTTGAGGGTGTGGTTGCAGCTCCTACAGATCCGCGGGAATTGACAGCACACAAGAAGAAGGAAGTGAATACCAAACATGTGTTGCTAGAATTCGTAAGGGATCACTTGATTCCTCACATTGTTGAGAAGACATCTGCCACGGAAATGTATGTTGCTTTGGTAGGTCTATACCAAAACAGGAATACAGGCAGGAAGTTACATTTGAAGCATCAGCTTCAAGTTGTCAATATGTCCAGTGAGGACACAGTTGTGAACTATCTTATGTGGCATTGAGAGGTCTTCTCAAGTCTTGGGAACCATTTGTGCAGGGGATCTGTGCACGAGAGAAGTTACCAGACTTTGATAGACTATGGACTGATTGTATCCAGGAGGAGACCTGGTTGGTCTCCAGGGATAATGTGGATGGTACGGTGAAGAGTAGCAGTGATGAGTATCAGGCCCTTGCAGCTCGCACTAGGAAGAGCATAAGAGGTTCTCCAAGCAGAAGAGGCTCGCCAGGGAGAAGGGCTTCTCCCTAGAGAGAAGCATCTCCAGAACCAAGACGGAAGAAGGATCTCAGTAAGATCAGATGTTTTGAGTGTCATGACTATAGTCACTATGCTTCATAGTGTCCACACTGAAAGGGAAGAGGAGGAAGGCAACAGGCATCAGCAGCAGAGGTCGATGAGGTTGCAAACAGGTTCCAGAGAAAGCTCTTGTTGTTCTCCGCCCTTTCATGTACAGTTTCCAGCAGGGGGACCTGCTTGGTGGATAGAGGAGCATCTTCCATATGACGGGTGCACGAGAGTTATTTGACAGCTTCACTGAGATTGGCTCAGACAAATGAGAGTTGTGGCCAGCAATAGCAGAGAGACAGACGGGGAGGAGCAGGTAGCTCCACCAGTGGTGAGGCAGGCAACCCCACGAATAGCACAGGTTCAGAAGGAGCATATAGCTCCACCAGTGGTATAGGCTCAGAGGGAGCCAAAGTTCAGAGAGAGTCAACCCTCAGGATCCAGTAGGGAGGAGCAGCTTCCTAGGACTGTCCAAAGACAATTGGACTTGTCAGTAGGCTTAGAGGGAGCATCACTCATCCAGAGGGAGTCTACATTCAAGTACAAGTGGAAGAGAGGAATCTTACACGCAGGCTTCTGTTAAAATATTGTGTAACTGCAAAGAATATTCTTATCCCCTTTTGTGGATAAAGATAAAATATATTTATTATTGATTAGATCAATCCCCTTTTGTGGATTGATCATGTCGGGCATTGTAATTGACCAAATCCCCTTTTG
>SNQJ01S0000015.1:380755-403521 GCA_010110895.2 Picea sitchensis | reverse complement strand
TGATGTTATCCAGTGGATGTTGTTGCCTAGTTAATGTTGACATCCGGTGACTTCTCAAAAGATAATATCCTTCTTGTTAAGAGGGAGTGTTAAAATATTGTGTAACTGCAAAGAATACTCTTGTCCCCTTTTGTGGATAAAGATAAAATATATTTATTATTGATTAGATCAATCCCCTTTTGTGCATTGATCATGTCAGGCATTGTAATTGACCAAATTCCCTTTTGCGGATTGGTCAAACCCTAATTGTAATAGGCAGAATGAGAAGTCAGCCCCCAGATTAAATAAAGATGGTTCTAACCACCCAGAATGAGAAGTCAACCCTGCCAGTGAAAAGACACTTCTGTTCACACCTACCAGATTGTATAAATAAGAGAGGCCAGCGCCTCATTTAGACACTCACTCAGCTCACTCATCTAGTGCGCAAGTATTGAAGGAAGCTGCAGTTACCAATTGCCGGAAGAAGGAAGAGAGAGAGAGGCGCATCACTGGGAGAGGAATTTCTGTGTTGTTTGGTTCATTGTCTTGGCATTGTATTGGCTATCTATATTAAGGAAGTTTTGTTGGGTTTTCTTCCCCATGAGGGTTTGCCAGGATAAATGTTGTGTACTCTTGTGATTGTGTTTCTCTCAGTGATCCTATCTATGCTATTGTTATCTACTAAATTGAACGTAACCTAATAATAGCAGAAACTTTAACAGCTTCATGGGTAGAGGAGGCCAGACAGGAGGTTCAGAGGCAAGAGGCTTCTAGGGCATGTGAGACCTCCATGGAGATCCATTTGTTTCAACAGGTTTTGCCACAGTGACAGAGGAGGCAGCCAGTCAGGAAGACTAGAGAGTAGGATTTGCTTCAGTCACAGAGGAAGTAGCCAATGAGGCAGATTGGACAACAGGATTTGTTTCAATGACCGAGGATGCAGCCAGTCAAGAGGATTAGAGAGCAGGATTTCTTTCGGTGACAGAGGAAGCAGTTGGTCAGGAGGATTGGGGTGCAGCTATGGTAGCAGATGCAGTACAGGAGACGCAGTCACTCCCAGTATGGGAGACAGAGGTCCATCCACATGTTGGAGGATGGAATACCTCCCTCGCTAAGAGGGAGTGTTGATTTTTGTAGCTTCGGGAAGTATTCCAACAAGAGGCCAAGGTGTCATGCATGTGGGAATCTTCGTTGGCACCATATTAGCCTTTCGTTTTAGTGAAATTGGCCTTGGGATGAGGCTAGGGCCTCATGGGCAAATTGATGGGCTTGTGTAGGGGTTTCACACCCACAAAGAGGATTAAAATATTCTAATTAATTGTTGAGTTTAGAAGGGGTACCTAAACTCACTCATTGGACTTGTATATAAAGGAGAGAGGTCATTGTGACATTTGATCATTGTGCATAATGGAGTTAGCATAAGTGAGAGTGCACTTGTGCTAGGAGCTTGGAAATTTCAGCAAGGGAAATTCTACAATTGTGGCAATCTGGCTTAGGGTTTATGGTTTCTATTTTGAGTCAAGGAAGGCTTCTTTCCAGCCAAGATAAAGCACACGTGTGAGGTCACATGTGTGAGGGAGAGAAGGAGAAAACAGTCGCACATGTGAGAGAAAATACATCTGCATGTGTGAGGATAGGTCGCACGTGTGAAGCAGCCACACGTGTGAGCAGGTACAGTACAAACATGCCATACTGTATGGACAGGTTCGCACGTGTGAGAGGGACATGACAGTCCGCACGTGTGGAAATTTCTGGGCAGGACAGCAGGTCCGTACTGCTGACATCAGCAAGTGTATAGGTGACAGTTGAGCATATTTGCAGGCAGAAGATTTTCCGAGTATTTTGTTGAGTTTGTATTTTGCTGATTTTTCTAATTTGTGGAGGACAAGGTTGTACGTAGATTTTGGTGAAATTGTATTGGTTGGGAGGGTTGGTTTTGCCCTCAAAATTTCTGAAATTGACAAAGTTACAGAACAGAAATTTTGTGTCTCTTGTGTATTGATGATTCATCTTTGATCTTGTTGTTTCCGCTGCATATAATTTCAGTCAATAATTTTCAGTGTAAAATTGTTCAGTGATAACAGCTAGGGTTTTACTGTTTGCTCACTAGGAAGCAATTTTTAGATCTGAAAATTAGTAACGTAAGGTTGTATGTGAAAATTGACAACATCCTTGTTGTTATTGACTTAACAAAAACCGTTATGTTATTTAGCATTTCTGCTAGAATTTGGTTATAATCAGTTATAACTTAGGGCCCTAACGACTATAACCAAATATTAGCAGAAATGACCAAAAATATGAATTCCAAATCTTGTTAGGACTAGAAAATATTGCATTTATGTCCATGACACTCTACAAACCAGTCTTATTTCAAGTTATTACTAAGTGAATGGAAAACCACCTTAACATAGAATTGGGGGAAATGATATGTTAGTGTTGAATTTAATGCAGCTGCAAGAGCCATTCTCCCTAGAGGATGGCATAAGACCCTAGTTGTGAACTAGGGCCCCCAGTACACTCCTGGGGTTCTTAGTCTGAGACCAAGCAGTTAGAGCCATGGCAAAGACCCTTGTGAGGGCCCCCAGTAGATGACTGGGGTTCTTGGTCTGGGACCAAGCAGTATAAGTCCCTAGATATGTCTAGGGCCCCTAGATGTGTTCTAGGGTACCCATGCCTAAAGCATGGATTGATCCTTGGTCTTGTACCTTGGTGGCTAAGACCCCAGATGTGTTCTAGGGAAACTTGGTCTTTGATCAAGGAGATCTTGGTGTAATGCCAAGATATGTTGGTGTGTGATCCTCTTCCTCTCTCTTAGGATGGTCCACGGGACCTGGGAGAGATTATGAAGATGAGCATGACCACATGAGGGATGTATCCCATATGCAGTGATGATAAAGTTAAATGGTCACCTTGAGAAATATATGGACATGTGTTGCCACTAAGAAAACCTCTCCTAAACCCCTTACTTGTTTGAGTTTGAGTTTGATTGGGGTTTGTATTTTTTGTTTTAGGGGTTAATAAGAAAAATATTAACTAATGTTTAATTATAACATACTAAATTAATATTTATATTAATTAAATATGTTATTTTTTAATTATATTTTATTAGTCTAGCCCTAGCCTAAAAGTATAAATATAAACATTCCCCCCTCACTTTTACTCACGTTCACTCTTTCCTTTCTTTTCAAAGTGTGGCGGATTGCTCTATGTGTGGTGCGGCCCCCTTTGTAACAGTGACAGTCCAGCCTCCTTGTGACAGTTCGGCCTCCTTTGACAGTCCAGATTTCGACCCCCTTCTTTGTTGTTGCTGAGTTCTTCTGATGTTGCCTAAAGCCTTGATTGAGGGTTGTTGTATGCTGAAGGTTTCTGTGTGTGAGGGTTATGTTGTTGTCCTCTTCTCCTGTCAGTTCAGTGCTACCATCCCTCTCCTAAGTGGTTGTCGTCCCTCTTCTGTGAGCAGATCTGGAACCTGCTTAGGCCGTGGCCCTACTACTGGTTAGTAAGGGTTTGAACCAGGACTGTCGTCCTGATCTGAAGCTTCCAAGCCTCCCCTTCCATTGCTGTCATATTTCCTTCTCATTGTTGGCTGGAATGAGGGTTTTTTGTTGGGGTTTGCTTGTTGTTGTGTGAGGTTTCCTACAATGGCATTTCAGTCCTACTTTCTCTTGTTAGAGATCTAAACCTTTGAGGTAGATCTATGACTTCTAGAATTTTTCTGAGCATAACTACAGTGGCCTATTCTCTCATATGTGTCATGCTCTTCTTCATCACTCAGAGGTAAGTCTTAAGAGGTAAGTTGCTACTTCAGTTTTATTTCATTGCTTATATCTAGTGTTTATGTTCAGATCTATTTATTCAGAAATATTTATGTGGTTAAATTGCTTCATACAGTTCAGATCTATTGACTTATGGTCTTATGGTTCAGATCTAATTGTTCAGAAATATTTATGTGGTTAAAGTGCTTTATATAGTTCAGATCCATTTGTTCATAAATATTTATGTGGTTAAATTGCTTCATACAGTTCAGATCTATTGACTTATGGTTCAGATCTAATTATTCAGAAATATTTATGTGGTTAAAGTTCTTTATATAGTTCAGATCTATTGACTTAGCACACTCAGAAATAACTCTATTGTTCAGATCTATTTGTTTTGCTAACTCAGAATATCATCTACAGTTTAGATCTAGTAGTTTTGCTTATTCAGAAATAAATCTATAGCCTAGATCTATACTTGTTTTTAGATCTACTGTCTTACTACATTTCTGTTCTGAGTTTTTAATTAGATTTTCATGCTCTTGATGATCTAACTAACAGAAAAGTTGAAAAAAAAATTATTTTCTGTCTTCTTCCCTAATTCTAACATGGTATCAGAGGTTAGGGCGTGAAAAGAGCTCAAGAAGTGTGCAGACTTGAGCCTACGTAGATCCATTTTGTTAGTGTTGTTTTGCAGATCAGCAGAATCTCTTTTAAGATCACAGTATGGCCTCCTCTTCAGTTGAAGTTGAAGACAGACTTATAGGGGCCTCCAGCTTCAATGCATGGAAATGCAGAATAGTTAAAATTCTTGAAGAGAGTGATCTAGAAGAGCTTATCACTAGGGTAATTGAAGAACCCACTTCAAACACAACCAAGGCAGCATACAAAAGGAAACAAACCAAGGCTAAAAGAATCATTTTTTATTCTATTAAGGACAGCATGATGCCCATCATTGGTCATCTAAGGACTGTCAAAGATTGTTTTGATGCTTTGGCAAACCTCTATGAAAAGAAGGCACCAACTCAGAAAAGAATATTGAAGAAACAACTACGTACTTTGAGGATGGGGAAAGATGAATCAATTGCTACTTTCTTCTCCAAGATTGCCCAAACTAGAGATCAGCTTATAGAAATAGGAGTTGTTGTGGATGATGATGACCTTGTGCAAACTGCAGTTGATGGGCTTCTGGAATCATGGAGAGTTTTTCTCTCACCAGTCAATGGAAGAGAATCCTAGCCTAATTTTGAAAGATTGTGGCATGACTGCTTAGAAGAAAAAGGAAGACTCAACAACAAAAATGATCTTTCAATTCTAAAAGATCAGGCCCTTGCAGCAAAATCCAAGAAATGGAAGAAGTTCCCTAAATCTAAAGGCAAAGGTAAGAAACCTCAAGGTAAGTTATCTCATCTTAATCCTCATTTATCTAAAGTAAAATGTTTTAACTACAATAAGCTAGGACATTATGAAAGAGATTGCAGGAACCCTCCCTCTCAGCAAAAAAGAAAAGGAAGGTTCCAAGCATCAGTTGCCACTAAAGAGGCTAAACCTCAAGAGGAACCTCAAAGAAGACAAACCAAGGCAGCCACCAAAGAGCAAGAACAACGACAAGAATATTATCTCATCTCAGCTCTTTCTGGCACAATAACCAAGTTGGAGGAGATTTGGTTAATGGACAGCAGTGCTTCCAAACACATGACAGGCTTCAAACAAAATCTTGCAAACTATCGGGACAAGAAATTCAATGTAAAGGTGGAACTGGGTGATGATGGTCATTATGACATAAAAGGTTTTGGATGTGCTTCTTTCCAACTTCAATCAGGTAATATCTTTCATATTGATGAAATTCATTATGTTCCTAGTTTAAAGAAAAATCTAATCTCAATTGCAGTGTTAGAAAGCAAAGGTTACTCAATAGCCTTCACCAAAGGGAAGGCCCTCATGTGGTCCTCAAATGAAGATATGAGCACTGCTATGACTATTGGAACTCGTGAGAGTGGACTTTATAAAACTTCAAGTCAGGTTGTTCAAGCACTAGTTCACGAGATGGTAAATCCCTACGAGCTTTGGCACAAAAGACTTGGACATCTCAACTACAACACACTTCCAGGTTTGCAAAAGATGGTGACAAGTATGCCAGTATTTTCTTTTGAGCATGATAGTGTTTGTAGAGGTTGTGCACTCAGTAAAAATACTAAGAAACCCTATCCTCACAGCAATAGAAAATCTAATGGCATTCTAGATCTAATTCATTCTGATCTTTGTGGGCCCATGACTGCTCCATCTATGAATGGTTGTATTTACTATATCATTTTTATTGATGATTGTTCTCGATTAAAACTTGGATTTATTTTTTAAAACTAAAGATGTAGATCTTTTATTGATTTCAAGATTTCAAGAATCTTATTGAAAACAAGCAGACAAGCATTGGGTTTTGAGCAGGACAATGGTAAAGGGGTGACTCCTTCAAATATGATAGTATATGCAGACCTACGGAATTAAGAGGAGTTATTTTGTGCCGTGCTAATCCCCTAGCAGAATGAGACCAGAGAAAGAAAAAGACAAACTATTTGTCAAGCGTGACGGAGCCATGATATGACCAGGTACTAGTTATCTATTTAGAAATTTGGAAATTTGCACTTGATCGCTAGATCTACATTCAAAATAGATGTCCACCCAAGGCCCTTGAAGCGAAATAAAGAAGTCTTCATGGGTAAGAAACCTTCAATTGATCACTTGAGAGTCTTTGGTAGTCCAGTCTATATTCATTCCAAGGAAAGAGGACTAAGTTAGAGCCCTCCGGAAGAAAGGAACTTTTGTGGGATCTGATTGAAACCTCAAAGGAAACTACGGAATTTATATCCGGTCAAAGTTCGTGAGTAAGCCGGTATTGACTTTTCATGGAAGCAAGCGACCTTTAAAATTCGGGCGAGAGAACTTCCATGTGATTCAGGGGAGTAGGAGGCTCCACCACTTGATTCTTGTTCTCCTCTTCGGATGAGGAGGAGAACCTCGAGAACTTCGGTGGATCCTCCAAGGGATTCTATTAGGATTTCAATGGAAATACCTCATAGTAAAAGGAAACGGCTGGTGCGAGGAAAATAATAAAGAAGCCCGATCCGACTCCTAAGGGCACCTTGAGAGAAAGCAATAAGCTAGGATAAGTACTTCGGTCTCATAGCTAAGTTGAATATTGTGATTGATTGAGAACCTTCCACATTTGTAGAAGCCTCCAAACATCAAGTGTGGAAAGATGCTATGATAGAGAATATGATTCAATTCTAAAGAATGATGTATGGGCGTGGTTCCCTAGACCTCGTGGAAAATCAGTGGTACTTCCAAATGGATTTATAAGATAAAGCAGCTGTGAGATGGTCATATTGAAAAATACAAGGCTAGATTAAATGGCTAAATTGGTTTCTCTCAGAAAGAGGAATTGACTATGACAAGATCTTTCGGTTGCTGGAATATATACTTTCTTCAGAACTATTATATCTCTTGTTGCAGTTTTGGTTGGAAACTTCACGAGATGGACGTTAAAATTTGCATTTCTTAATGGTGAAGTTAGAGAACAGAAGTATATATCGGCAGGCACGAAGGTTTAAGTGATCAGAGAAAGAATCTCGTAGTAATTGCAAACTCAAGAGGCAATGCGGGTTGAAGAACAAGCTCTAAGAGCTTGGTATGGTAGAATAGGCAACTTTCTACAAAGTCTTCGATTCACCAAGAGCATAAGCAGGATCCCAATCTTTATATAAAGAATGTACAAAATCATCATGTTGTCTTAGTCCTGCTCATTATGGATGATCGTTTCCTCCTTTGGAGAGGAAAACGATAGCTTTCGAGACTAAGGAGGAGCTTACGTGAGTTGGGAAATGAAGACTTGAGGGTCATGCATTATTTTTGGAAAAAGTGTATTGGAAGAAACCCGGTGGGATCTTTTTCTCATGAGCAAATATCTGATTGATACTCACTTGATTTGGCATGATGGACTATAAGTCCATGACCACTCAAATGATCTTTAACCTAAAGAAACTACAAGATCGAGTTACAGGAGTTGATCCCGAGAAAACCCACATATATCAGTAGATCATTGGTCATTGATGTACCTCATTACCTGGTAGGACATTTGTTATCTGATAAATGCCCTCGACCAATTCATGTGAACGGAAACAAAATATAATTGTTGTTAAGCATATTCTAAGATATGTTAGAACCTAGTTTTAGGAATACACTTCGATTAGGTGCCAGTAACTTCATGGATTCTGATTGATTGGATGAAGCCGCAGTGGATCAAAGAGCACTTCGAGATATTACCTTGATTTGGGTTGATAATGATTTCTACGGTCCGGCGAGGAAGCAGGGACTCCACATAATGAGAACCTTTGCAAAAGCATAATACATTGTTACCAAGTGCTGGAAAGCAATGTGGCAGAAGCTACTGAGACTTATTCCAATCACAGGCTAGAACCCACAGGTCATTCCTTTGGTGACAGCAAAGAGTTGTATAAAAAGCTCTCGGGAGATAAATTGTTTCACGACGAGGAGTCAGAAAGCACATTGAGATGAGATATCACTATATCCGGGACATGGTATAGAAGAAGGCGTTCGGTGTGTTATGTTGACGGCAATGACATGGAGATATTTCGACCAAACCAGCATCTAAGACAAAAGTTTGTATACTTTGGTGACAAGCTTGGAGTGACTACTTTGAAGGAAGTGTTGGAATTTAATGCATTTGCGAGCCATTCATCCCTAAGAAGTGGCATGAACCTAGTTGTGAACTAGGACCCCGATACCTCACAGGGTTCTTGGTGAGACCAGCGGTTAGAACCATGCTTAAAAGCCACTTGTGAGGGCCCCAGTGTAGATATTTGGGAGTTCTTGAGTGCAGGACCAAGCATTATAGAATCCTATAGATATGTCTACAAAATTTCGTCATGTTCTAGGGTACCCATACCTAAAAGCATGGGTTGATCCATAGTCTTGTACCTTGGTGGATAAGACCCGAGATATGTTCCGGGGCAACTGAGGAGTGCTTTATCAAGGAGATCTTGGTGTAATGCCATGATATGTTGGTGTGTGATCCTCTTACTCTCTCACGGGATGGTCCACGGGGACCTGGGAGAGATTATGAAAATGAGCATGACCACATGAGGGATGTATCCCATGTCGTTGATAATAAAGGATTAAGCGATCACCTTGAAATATATGGACATGTGTTGCCACTAAGAAAACCTTTCCTAAACCCCTTACTTGTTTGAGTTTGAGTTTGAATGGGGTTTGTATTTTTTTGTTTTAGAGCTTAATAAGAAAAATATTGAGTGTGTTTAATTATAACATATTAAATTAATATTTATATGAGTAATTAAATATATTTTTTAATTGTATTTTATTAGCTAGCCCTAGCCTAAGAGTATAAATATAAACCCTTCCCCCCTCTTTTACTCCCACATTCACTCTTTCCTTTTCTTTCAAAGTGTGGGGGATTGCTCTATGTGTGGTGCGACCCCCCCTTGTAACAGTGACATTCCAGCCTCCTTGTTAAATTGAGAGTAGGGCAGAAAATTATTCTTTCAAATTTAGAGTTTGATGAAAAACCTTGAGAGCAGTAAACCAATGTAATACTGAACTGTTGAACTTAGAAAATCAAATCAGAGGAAGAACAACAATTAGATACTGAACTTTAAACAATTTCTTTGTGTGTACAACACTCAGATCTGAATTGATAGTAATTAGATTCAACCAAATTTTATTTCTTAGTAAGCAAGATCATAGGATTAGATCTAGACTAATCAAAACAAAAAAACTAGTTATGATCTAAACTAAAGAACAGATCTGTCAATAGTCGATGTAGATCTAAACTAAAAAATAAATCTAATGAAATCTATGGTTAGAGTAACTAGATCTAGCAGGATCTAATCTATAGATCTGATATAGAAAAACAGATCTACTAATCTATAGATCTGATCTAGAAAAATAGATCTTCTAATCTATAGATCTTATATAGATCTAAGCAATGAACAATCTATATAAGATCAAAAACAATGATAATCTAAGAGAGAGCGATTTAAGCATTTAATAAACTTGAGGAATCAAGAACAAGGATCTGAACAATAATAAAGCAGAACAGAGTCCTTACCTTGAAGTCTTACCTCACGATCCTTTGAAGGAGTTCATGGCACACACAAGGGATGAAGTGCCACTGAGAATATGTTCAGAAAAAGTCTAGAATCATGCATCTACCTCAAGGGTTAGATCTCTTGCCAGGAGAATGAATAGATTGATTGCTACCAAGCTTAAATCATCACACACATGTGACTAAAAACAAACCCTCATGTGACTGAAAACAAACCCTCATACACACCGAAATTTCATGGACTCAAACCCTCATGCAATAAGAGGTAGCAGAGGTTATAGTGTCTTAAAAATTGACTAGAGGAGTCAGCTCAAAGGGAGGCAGTCGCACATGGAAAAGTGTGACCAGCCTCTTGGAAGGGTATAGAATTGCACCCACACACTGTTGTAGGAAGGTGGCGGCTTCAAAACTTAACTTATCACAATTAACCTGCAGTATAGGCATGACATTAGAAACGGCGACTAAAGAAACCCTTGACTCATCCCAAACATGAAACAGTGCTTGATAATGCAGGCTGGCTGGAGGGCGGTATTTACAAGAACTGTCATTGCAAAGGGGAGGCAGCATCAAGCAAGGAGATCGCTTCACCTTAGAAGAGAATAATAGAATGTGTAAAGGTAGATGGGAAGGTCTTTATTTACATACTTTTAGGCTAAGGTTAGGCCTAGTGAAAATAATAATAAAATAACATTATTAATTAATATAAATATTAATTAAAATATATTTATATTATTTAATGTATTTTTCATTTAACCCCTAAAGCAAAAATCAAAACCCCAAATAAACTCATGCTCAAAAACCAAGGGTGTGAGGGTTTAGGTGGGGTTACTTGATAACAATGCTTGTCCCGTAATTCTCAAGGTGACCTTTTAACTTTATCATCAGCATGTGGGATACACATCCCTTATGTGGTCATGCCCACCTTCGAGGAGGGTCATATACCAACAAATTTGCATGATCAAGGATGGGTACATTTATGGGGGTCTTATCACCCAGTACAAGACCAAGTATCAATATGCGGACATGGGTACCCTAGAATGTCGGGGGCCCTAGACACATCTAAGGACTTTAACTGCTTGGTCATAGACCAAGGACCCGAATATTGGGGGGCCCTCTCAAGGGAGTCTTCTTTGCTTGGTCAGGACCAAGAACCCAGTCCCATCTACTAGGGGCCCTCTAGGGTCTTCACTGCTTGGTCTGAGACCAAGAAACCCAGTCATCCTCTGGGGCCCTCCTGAGGTCTTTGCCCATAGCTCGACTGTTTGGTCAGGACCACAAGGGTCTTTTGCCATGGCTCTGACTGTTTGGTCGCAGACCAAGAACCCCAGGATTGTACTGGGGGCCCTAGATCTCAGCTAGGGTCTTTGCCATCCTCCCGGAGAATGGCTCTTGCAGCTGCTTTAAATTCAACACTCCTTCTGACAGTTCGGCCTCCTTTGACAGTCCAGATTTTGGCCCCCTTCTTTGTTGTTGCTGAGTTCTTCTGCTGCTGCCTGAAGCCTTGATTGAGGGTTGTTGTATGCTGAAGGTTTTTGTGTGTGAGGGTTATGCTGCTGTCCTCTCCTCCTGTCAGTTCAGTGCGACCAGCCCTCTCCTAAGTGGCTGCCGTCCCTCTTCTGTGAGCAGATCTGGAACCTGCTTAGGCCACAGCCCTACTGCTGGTTAGTTAGGGTTTGAACCAGGACTGTCGTCCTGATCTGAAACTTCCAAGCCTCCCCTTTCATTGTTGTCATATTTCCTTCTCATTGCTGGCTGGAATGAGGGTTTTCTGTTGGGGTTTGCTTGTTGTTGTGTGAGGTTTCCTACGGTGGCATTTCAGTCCTACTTTCTCTTGTTAGAGATCTAACCCTTTGAGGTAGATCTATGACTTCTAGACTTTTTCTGAGATAACTCCAGTGGCCTATTCTCTCATTTGTGTCATGCTCTTCTTCACAACTCAGAGGTAAGTCTTCAAGAGGTAAGTTGCTACTTCAGTTTTATTTCATTGCTTATATCTAGTGTTTATGTTCAGATCTATTTGTTCAGATCTATTTGTTCAGAAATATTTCTGTGGTTAAATTGCTTCATACAGTTCAGATCTATTGACTTATGGTCTTATGGTTCAAATCTATTGACTTATGGTCTTATGGTTCAGATCTAATTGTTCAGAAATATTTCTGTGGTTAAAGTGCTTTATATAGTTCAGATCTATTTGTTCAGAAATATTTCTGTGGTTAAATTGCTTCATACAGTTCGGATCTATTGACTTATGGTCTTATGGTTCAAATATAATTGTTCAGAAATATTTCTGTGGTTAAAGTGCTTTATATAGTTCAGATCTATTGACTTAGCATACTCAGAAATAACTCTACTGTTCAGATCTATTTGTTTTGCTAACTCAGAATTTCATCTACAGTTTAGATCTGGTAGTTTTGCTTATTCAGAAATAAATCTATAGCCTAGATATAAACTTGTTTTTAGATCTATTGTCTTACTACATTTCTGTTCTGAGTTTTTAATTAGATTTTCATGCTCTTGCTGATCAAACTAACAGAAAAGTTGAAAAAGTTTATTTTCTGTCTTCTTCCCTAATTCTAACAGTTAGAATCAAAATAATGTTAGGGACAAGTTTATACGCATGTTTGTGGGCACTGAAACCATGCTAGATTACAATATCGAAATGTAATAAATGAAAATGCGAGTTTATATAGTCTAAAACCTAAGTCATACAGGTCCTAGAAACAATGATGAATGTACTAACAATAGCAAATCTTACCTACAGAAGCTTGAGCTTATTGTTGCTCTTTTTAAATTTTCTTCTTTGTACTAACCATTCGTACCAACGAAATCTGAAACCTATGAATAATTGCTTGTTTAGTATATTAACCCTAAATAATGTTTCACTGTTACATACCATGTTTCAGAGAAATGCGTGTTTATATTTTGCAAAAGGCAATAGGCATATAACAACGTAGGTACTAACCAGAGGATGTAGCAACGCTGAATAAAGAAAAATATGCATTGCTATCAGCTTGTTATTAATGCCCCTTGCTCTTTTTGAACTACACTTTAGTGTTTATGAAATGTAAAGTGAATTATTACTTTCTTGACAAGGAAATATCTCCTAGAAGAGCACTGAATTACTATGTAAGTTAAAATGCATATGCATGAAACAACATATGCATTGATGCCAAAAGAGATGGATCTAACAAACAAAGCTAGGCATTTTTCACTTTTGCAAGCTTGAGAAAATAATGGCTACTTTTCTCCTTCCTTGGATTATCCCTGGCATTCAGGGAATAAGAAATTAAACATGCCTGACCACCTAATGTAAGATCCTAGAACAACATCAAACTGTAATTTACAATGCAAAATACAAAATAATATAGATTTATGGGCCCTAAAAAGGATTAGGCACATGACAGAGATATAATGCATAACTAAAATTTGATGTGCACGGGTGCTTGAGTTTCTTGTCTTAGCATCTTTTTACAGTGTTACAGTGCCCATGCATGCCAAAAATTATAAACCCTCATTATGCCTCAAAACCTGTTCCTCTACCAGGGTCCTATGCCACATATCATTTACAATTTTCCCAGTCAAGACTACTGAATATAGAGCTGATTCTATAGGGGCCTCTAATTTAACATTATTCTCAATGTGTTTCAAGTTGATTTTGTCTTTTTGAACTTTTTACTCATGTTTCAAAAGAAAAAATGAAAGAATGATTCAGGTTGCATTGGTTGTCTGATTATTGAAACAAACCATGTCCCTCTATGCTCAAATTCTTATTGGCGAGAAACAAGCATGAGGCTTCTGATGAGTTCCTTCTACCTCATATGCTACAAACCAAATTACATTTTTATTTAGAAAATCAAAAAAATGCACACTTCTATGCTCTAAAATGAAATCGGCAGAGCAACAGGAAATGTAAGGGTGCGGTCAACTTGCCAAATAAAGGCTAGTGATTCCCAGCTGACGGAATCTAGAATTTATCACTGCCCGCCCATCTTGTACATAAACCCTAGTATCAGCATCATGCTACTACACTATTAAAGAGAATATGCACAGTCCAGCACACAATCTGACCCGAAGGTGAATGTGGCCAATTCACAGAGCCTTACCACAATTATCCTCGGGAATTCAAGAGCTCAATCCAATTACTTTTCGTACTTTTGCAAATTCTAATTAGACTTGGGTACTTGATGGATACAACAAGAAGGAAACTATGACTATCGCAGCATTGTAGTGCTGACCTTGACTACTAAGACACTCCATCTAATGCATAGTTGGATGAAAAAACAAACGGATCAAAGCTACAATCTAGACTGTAAATGTGAGAAAATTCAAAATACAAGTTCATCTAATCTAAATGTCTTATGCCCATAAAAGGACTGGCTCTATACGGCAAAAGGCAGATGTATGCTAACAGGGGTGAGGTCGACAGAGTGTTGAGCGGTCCACCAGGGCCATTCTCACTGTAAGTCTATCCCACCCATATAAAAAACAATATTTCAAAGGGATGAGACCAAGTGCAAGTCCAGGACAATTTTGGCAGAATAGTAACCCCTCAAACCTGGCACCTAAGCCAGATGAAGTCCACTCTTTGCAATGCAGCACCTCAGGTCATGTTTCTTGGAGCAGTTCCAAAATAAAAGGCAGATGTACCAGACAAGGGAAAGAGAGGCATTTTTCATCTAATTGAGTTTGGCAACAGAGAAGGGATGTAATACCTTTGTTTTCAGGATTACTGATCAGTACCCAAGCAATTGCATGAAGAGAAGCAAGGTGCATTCTATAGTCCAGGTAGCAATTGCATGAAGAGAAGCAAGTTGCATTTTATAGTCCAGGTAGCAATTGCATGAAGAGAAGCAAGGCGAATTCTATAGTCCAGGTGGGATGGGGTGATCCATCAACTCTTTGGATATGTGAATGTATTGAATCTAGACAATGCATTGGATGCATTGAATATGGAAACCAGCACAACCCGATGCAAACCCATGCATCTTAAAATTCTCTCTGCAAAGATTATTTAACAAGGAGTGAATTAACAAGTGGACAAATTCAACCAGGCAAAGTTTCACCTTGATCTACTCATTTTTTTCAAAAAGTCTAACAATCTGAGTCGTCTTGAAATAGCCCAAAACTCTTAAAAGCAAAGTTTCTTAAAAGCAAAGTTTCATGGTCAAATTTTCCATCCATCAAATGAAATTTCTGGAAGAATCTCAACCAGATTGGGGAAGAATCTCAACCGAAAAGAGATTGAGTTTTTCCACTTATTAACTTAATCCATTCAATCAATAAAAAAACATGAATACCATCTAAATTAATTTGGAGAGAGACTGACCTAATCTCAACATAGGCGCCAAGTGCTTGTAGTCCTCTCAAATGCAGGTCTATCGGGCGAGCTCCAATATTACAGCCTCCGGGAAGAGCCACATGGGCCTCACCATGCCGAGCCAGCAGAGGACCGATCACAAAAAAGCTAGCCCTCAGCTTCCGGACTGCCTCTGAGCATGGCTCCGCACATCTAATACAATCTGGATTCACCACCACTTCTGAGCCTGATCTGTGCACCTCCACTCCAATAGAACGAAGGACTTGCATCATCATTCTAGTGTCATGGAGATCTGGAATCATGTTGAATGCTGAAACACCGTTTGAGCACAGGGATCCTGCCAAAACAGCCAGGGCCGAATTTTTAGCACCGCTTATGTTCACATGTCCAGACAATGCGGCTCCCCCACAGACCATCAGCCTGTCATTTGCTAAAACCTCTGGAGGAGGTTTTAGGCTCTGAGCTGAGGTGTGGTCAGATGCGTCTCTTATCTCAATGGATTTCAGGGCGGTTGCCACAGCAGAGATCGACAAATTCCAATGTTTTGTGGTTTTTTTATGGTTACCATGTTTCTGCATAGGCTCGAACTTATAAAACCCGCATTGAAAACCGTTGGGTATTGGGCATTGATCCCATATGTTGATAGAATTCAATGGGCATGCAAAAGGCAATGCAAGAAATGGCATGTCTCCCTGTAATGAAGCACCACCATAGCAATAGTTCAGTCATTCATTCGGTCCCCATTGTTGCCAAATGCATCACCATCGCCAGATGGCAGTGTACTGTTACAGAGTTTGATAACGTGGGAAATTGAATCTCAACCAGGAACGAGGCAGCTGAGAACGGATATTGAGATAATTAATACAGGGAAGCTCAGTGCGTGTCACATGTTCGCGTTTCCTTCGATGTAGGTCAAAATCCAAGAAAATTTCAAGTGCCAACCTTTTCCTGCATATTAACAAATGAACCGCCTTGAATTTTTGGCAGGTTAAAGAAAAAGTTGAGGTTTGTAGATAACTTGGCCCCTTTGGCATTTTCAAAATTGTGTAGAGCAATCATGTTTGGGATATTGTGTTAAAGAAATTGTATTCAAAGATGTGAAAGAGCATTTACAGGAGATGAGCTTAGTTAAGATTTGTAGATATTTTGGTCATTCTTTTGGCCATTTTAAAAGTGTGTGAAGTTTTTGTGTTTTTGATGAAGTCATGATAAGAAAAATCAAAGATGTGATGAGAATTCATAGCAAAGTTTACTTAAGGTTGGTAGATATCTTAATTATTTATTTGGCAATTTTATATACTTATGTTTATGATAGAGTCATGATTAAAGAAATTGTATTCAAAAATGTGATGTAGGACACAAGTTTAGTTAAGATTTGTAGATATATTGGTGATTTTTTTGACAATTTTAAAGAGGTTGGAATATGAGTAGAGATTGATGGTAAATATTAAAAGAGAATGAGTAACATGTGATTTTACATATGAGGAGGTTGATAGTAAGTATGCAGTGGGGGGTAATCTGTGGTGTACATTGAATAATTTGTATAGTGTTAATCTATGTGTATTGTCAATGTTATGTGACAATGGTAAATGACATGTCCTAAGTTGACAGTAAGTATATAGTGGAGGATAATGGGTGGTGTACATTGAATAAGTTATATAGTGTTAATCTATGTGTATTGTCAGTATTATGTTGTGGGACAATGAGAGGGTAAATGACATGTCCCAGCATCCATGCTAATAATGTTTAGCAACTTCTATGGTATTAATCAATGTGAAATGTCAACACTATGCCATGTGGCAAGTACAAGATGATACCACATCCCATCGTCCATAATGTAAATCACTAATATCCTCTTCACAAATTGAACCAAGACACCACCTAACCAAGTATATTCTCACTTGTACATCTTTAATCTCCTCATATATTAACTTCTCTTTGTATGTTGATTCATAGTCAAAGAGATAACTAAATGAAAATGTGCATGAGTATAATTTATGGGCTTTTATATGCAATTTTAGTGTTTTTTGGATTATATCGACTTTATATGTCACGAATTAATTGGTTTCTTCAACTCTAGGCTTTAAAAGAGAATTTGTCTCAAGATCGATCTATTTAAAAATTTAAAGGAATTTGTCTCTAAACATAATTACCGACTTGGTGAGCCCCAAATGGGGTGACACATCGCTCAACAAGGCCACGCAGAATGAAGCTTGGCCTGGCCATAAATAAGGTCGGTCGACTCCCATCCCCTCACCATTAAGGATGGGAGAAAGCCCCAACCACCAGCCTCATGCCATGGGACTTCTCCCTCGCGTGAACGGTTCAGAGGCACAAACAGTTAAGGAGGGAGATTTAATGGAGGTGCATGTCCCGTCCATTCTCCCAGATATCAACAAGCCTTGCCATGGCTTTACCCATTTTGATTTTGGCCCGCACCAGACAGGCTACAATGAGCTATGGTGCAGATACAGGAGTACCATCGTCATTGTAGCCATCAGAATTCTCATCCCAATGTCGCGAGAGAGAGAGGGAAGCCACGTCGTGGCTCCGCCTAGTACACCTTTGTTGCACGTCAGAAGAGACAGCAGCGGCTGGAGCGCGCGTTGTTTATGGCATGAACTCAACTCATGCGCAGGACAAGAAGGCTCAGGACACCACCCGTGGCGTATGTGGAGGAGGTCTTTCCGGAAGAGCCAATTCAGCCTCCTCTAGAGCATCTTCTCTTCACTGTACCTGATAATTGGTAGCCACCAAGCAGCCTCCTGGGGGAAACCACAATGGATTCCACTGGGGAGCAACAAGAACGCAGCACCGGGGAAGCCTAGCTGGAAGAGTTTTCCACCTGCTACATCGAGGAGGAGATTCTGGAGGCGTTGCACACTCAGGAGGTTGCACCCACAGTCGATCACATCTTGGTCAATGACATAGAAAGTGTTAAGGAGAAGTAGGTAGAGTCATAGGGTCCGGAAGCAGCCATGGAGCAGCGAAGCGAGGCAGCAACAAGCGAGGCCGAGGATACCAGGTAGAGTGGTAAGTCGAGGGAGAGTGGCAAGTCGGGGGAGGGTGGCACGGCCCTTGCGCCACCTCCCATATCTACCATGCAGGAAACGTGGCGTGTCCAACCACCATTTTTCCACCTGGAGCACCTAGATTTGATGTTCGACTTGAGGAGCCAAGTGGCGGACCAAGTCCATCATGGCATTCTCATCAACCAACGTATTGATATGCTATATGACGCCTTCTCCAACACGCCAGCAGAGCAGAGATGTTTGTCATGTGCACAACCTTTCGTGGTGTCAACTAGGGCGGGAGCGCAGGAAGAAGATGTCGACATGGCTACCTCCGAGGCCACCGGGTAATTACTTTTGGTCATGCTTATGGTTAGAGTTATTGTTCTGTTTAGAGTTATGGTTATGGAATCAATTCACCCTGAACTGTTATGGTTTAAACTTGTTTTATTTTCCATACCTATGGTTAATGTTCAGACTATGGGCTGCCATCTGCCCTGGTTTCCTACAGGCAGGACAGATGGTGGACCACCTATTTTTTACATGGGTACCATAGGTTGCCAGTTGTTTTAGTTTCTGCTAATTCGGCGGAACAACTGGCAGCCCAAGCACATCTGTATATTTTGGCATATAATATAATAGGATCTACCTCTTTTTACTTAAAAAAAAAAATTACCGACTTGGTGAGAACTGTGACCTCAAAACGAGAACTCTAGCTCTAAAATCTCATGTTTTTGCGTCAAAAACACCAAAATCAACCTCTAAATTGAAAAGTGGTGCTACTAGTAGTATTGATTTTTTTCGGGATTAAAATTAACACATTTTGCAACCATGGCATTAAGAACCTTGTAAGGCAGGAGCGGATGGGGTGTTGTTCGACCCCGGAGGATTAGAGGTAATCAATTATTCTTGGGGATTATGGAAAACAACTAACAATCATGCAAAGGCTCTCGCAACATGGAAAGGTATGGAGCTAGCAAAGGAAAGAGAGATAAAAAACATAGCCATAGTAGGAGATTCTTCTCTTGTAATTCAAAGTATCTATCGGCAAAGTCTCCCAAGCAACATTATTCTGATTCGAACAATCCAAAGGATCCTTGATCTCAAAGAAACCATGGAATCCTTCAACGCCTTTCATGTTCTTAGAGATCAAAATACAAACGTTGATCTTTGAGCAAACTTGTCTTGCAACTTAGAAGAGGGGCGCATTCATATTGGGGAGCGCTCACGGTGGGACCTGATTCCATAGAACTAGCGTCACCCTCCACGTATCAGGCGTCCTCCACCATGTTTCAAGAGAGCAAGGAGGACCCAACGGTGAATCATACACCTTTACTGATGGACGAGCCTCAAGGAAGCAGTCACCAATAAGCGGCCCCAAAAATCCAGCAGGAAAGGAGGGATCATAAAAACTTCTAGGTTTATCTGTGATTAGAAATGCAATGTAAATTTTGGTTTCTAGGCAGTAGTTTTGTTAGAATCTACAATAGTCATGATGCCCAATTTGTAAATTGTCATACTTTACGACATATTTTTGCCTCTAGTATATCATGTAATAGGATGAATTAGGCCCTAGAGCCAAAACTCTTGAATTTTTGTAAACTTTTGGAGGTTGGACGGTCAGGCCACAACCTCCCCTTTTATTTTTAATACAAACCAGCAACCGTTTCTGTAAAAAAAAAAAAAAAGAACCTCATAATGTTGCCAGAAAAACCTTAAAATCAACCCTTGAATTGAAAAGTGACACCAACAGCAAGACTTTTTTTCTTTTCGGGGTCAAAATTACAACTTGTTTGAAATGATGGCTTTAACAACCTATATCATTGCAACAAAAAGCTTAAAATCAACCCCATAATCGAAAAGTGGCACCCCGTTTTTTAGGGCCAAAACTACAACTCCTTTGAGACCCATGGCCTTGACAACTGGTACCCTTACAACCAAAATCTTAAAGTCAATCCTCGAATCGAAAAGAGATTTATCGATATCACCCCCATCATTTTCCAAGCTTAAAATTGCAACATTTTTTAAACCATAGCACATAAGCCCTAAATTGTTTAAAACAAAATCATTTGAAAAAAACAAAAAATATAGAATAAAAAAACTGAAAAAAAAGGGGAAACCTCATTCTTTTAAAGTAAAAAAATTAACCATTAACATAATTACAATTGATTTTTCAATTAATTCAAATCTCGCTAGCGCAATTGGATTTTGAGGGTTCTGTGGCGGTAAAGATTTGAAACTCGCGGTAGTCGGGAGGAGATACACAAAAAAATCCAGCCATGTTAAGGGTTGGTGTGGCCTAAGCCGAGTACAATCCCCATGTGATTTTGACGGCTTAGATGCCCCTAGATCGCAGTTTCTTAGACTACGGGCTAGTCCCGCAGATAATAAACACACTAACAAACTCAAAAAAACTAAATTTTCAATTAAAAAATATTAATTTTTTAATTAATTTGTTTTTATAAAAAAATAATTATTTGGAATATTTATAAATTTTATTTTGTAAATTTATTGTTTTAATTATAAATATTTTATTTATAATTTTACAAATTTTATTTAAAAAATAAAATGCAATTACAAAAAACATTAAAAAAAAAGTTAAGAGCATAAAAAAACATATAATAAAAATCAAATTTTAAAAGTATATATTAAAACCAAATTTAATAAAAAAAACATGTTGATAAATCGAGAAAACAAAAATAATAGAAAACAAAATTTTAAGAAACAAATATATGAAAATATAACTAAAATAGTAAAACACGAAAGAAAAATAATAAAAACAAAACTTAAGAAACAAATATATGAAAATATATTTAAAATACAAGAATAAAAGTACCATGTAGAGGGGTGATTTCTAAAAACAAATATATGAAAATGAAGTTAAAATAAAAAATAAAAGTAATTTAATTTTAAAATTATAGTTAAACAAACAACGTATGGAATTTTTATACATATCTTATTTTTTTTAAATTTGAACTTATAATTTTATAATTTTTTAGAAGAAAACATATATTTTTAATTATTAATATAAATATATTTAAAATAAAAATTAAAAACAAATATATCTCTTTTAAATTTGAACTTGACAAAGAAATATATATTTTTAATCATTAATATAAACATNTTGTTGTGGGACCATAGACAAAATCGAACCAAGTAGCGGTGGCATTGTTTTGATCCGCGGTTGATTTTTGCGATCTCCGTATTGTATACATTTATATCCTTTTGAATATAATGAGTAATTTTTTTCTCGTGGAAAAAAAAAAGGAATCGTACCCACGGGTTTATTTTTGTATTTTAATATATTTTTTTTAGTTTTGTGTTTTTGTTATATTTTATGTAATTATAAAAGTACAATGGTGGGCTCTCGGGCGATTCAAGGAATCGTCCCCATAGGTTTATTTTTGTATTTAATAATTTTTTTAGTTTTGTGATTTTATTATATTTTATGTATTTTAATTATGTTTTAATATATTTAATTATTATATTATATCTATTTTAATTATGTTTTAAGAAATAGATTTAAAACTTCAAATAGAGTTAGAAGCAATGATTGATTGAAAAAATTAAAAATATCAAATAGAGAATAGATTCTTAAGGTTCAAGAGTGAATTGCACACAATGAATGACAGAATTCAAGAAATATAAAAACATAAACAATCAACCCAACAAGGATGGGTTGAAGAAAATCACAACTTGAGAAATAGGATTAAAGCGCTAGAAGATAAACTAACCAAAAATTTGACCCTCAGTAATATGGAAAACAAATTGGATATCTAGCCCATCAAAGAGGAAATGAATAAGTTAATCGAATTGGACCATGAGCGTAACAAAAGATCCTTGAACCTCATAATTTTTGGTATAAAAGAACAACAAGAGGAGGATCCGCCAACAATAGTAAAAGAAGAATTAAAAAATAAATCACAAATTGATACAACTTACCTCATAGAAGCAAAGAGGCTAGGAAAAATAATTGATCACAAAGGTAGGTTGATCTGTGTCAAAGTAAGTTGTAATGACCATAAACATAGCATACTTAGTAAATCTCCGAGATTAAAAGGGTCAGGAATATTTATAAATGAAGACCCCATTCCCGAAGACCAAGCTGAATTAAGGAAAGAAGTTCAAAAGGCAAAAGAAGTCAAGAAAGAAGGAAAATGGGCAATAATTAGAAATCGAAAAGCTATTGTTCGGGATAGAGACCAGAAGGATAATAATAAATAGGAATTTGGGACACTCGGGATCCTTTTTTGGAATTGTCGTGGCTTTCCAAAGGTCCTATGATAAGTTGGATCTCGAGTGATATTGATATTAAATGTCTAGTTGAAACTTGGGAGCATGAGGAGTCTAAGGTCCCTAACATGGAAGGATTTGTCTTGTGGTCGGCATGGAACAAAAAATCCCACCGTAGAGAGATAGGATGCATAGCTTGTTATATTAGAAAAAACATTTCTCCTCACATTCAACTTCATAAGATTGACCCTCTTAATCAATACATTTGGATAGAAATTTCAGACACCAATGTTAAGAAGATGTATATAGCAATTTGTTATTTTGCACCTATT
>SNQJ01S0000015.1:335510-373999 GCA_010110895.2 Picea sitchensis | reverse complement strand
CCAAGATGCATCGTCAAAAAATAAAATGGTGGCTTGATGCTGCAATAGCCAATCCCTAAAACCACCTTTAGATAATTTTATCACCCAACTAGGATTTGTGAATCTCTTTCTAACAGGGGATTGAACTTGTCTTATATTAAGATTCTCCATCCATCTATACTTGATGTTATCTATACCTTGTTACCATCCATCAATTCTATACTAAATATATTCATTCGGCTAGTAACAAGAGGGCCTTTATTGCAGTCTGTCGAGAAGGTTCTAATTCCTCCTGAAAGATTGCTTTATTCTGTGAGAGACATAAGGACCAACAAACATATTTTGGGAGGGATTCCCATAAATGTTTGAATTGAGATTTATGATTGAATTTTCCTTGATATATTTTCCACCATTGCACAAAGAAATCTGAACATGAACTATGCCATTCAAACCTTGGAGCTAAATAACCTAACACACCGAACTAGACTTCCTTCGAGTAGCTACACTTCACAAAAAGTTGTTGCGAAGAATCCTCCTGGGATTGACATAGAGCGCATCTAAATTTCAAGGGCCCTACAATGCCACGTTTCCATAATTTCTCAGCGGTTCTAAATTTCATGTGAGCAAGCAACTAAAGAAATAAATTGATTTTGAGGAGACCGTCATTATTCAAAACAGAAGCCGAGCCCATAAACCAGAGCATTGGAAAGAGGTGAAGCTTCAAGCATGTAATGATACCCCTTTTAACAATATATATGGATCCATCCTAGCCTCGAGAATTTGCCCGACTTTTGTTCCAAGGAGCACATCCATGCAAAGAAGATAATAGAGTGTTATATAAAGGAACCAATGGTTTTGAGACTTCCACCCCATCAAATCCGTCCTGGAATTACTCCAATCAAAAATATCAAAGAGAAAAATATAACCACATTCCTCCATCCACACTTGAAGGGGTTCCAAATATTGATGCCAAGAGAGACCATCCCCATTTGTTATATGATCTGCCCATATGCAGATATGACGACCATTGGGAGGAGTCCAGGAAAGTTTCTCAAAAAAAAAGTTCTCAGCGCCCATTAAAAGTATGAAGATGTGGGATCCAAGCAGAATTTTGGGAGGTTCATCTAAACACCTTATTTGGGGTCCAAAGAAATGCTTTTTCACCAACGCTCACTTCCACCAATCATTCAACCATGAGACAAGATGCTATACCATTTTCACTCCCATAGATTTGTTCATTATTTCTGGACCGCGGATTCCCAAACCTCCCCTGTTTTTAAAACTAATGACTTGATTCTGGTTCACTAAATGGAACTTATTTTGATTGGATTTGCCTTCACGCCATATAAATTCCCTTACCTTCATAGCAATTTTATTTGTGATCCCTTTAGGAGCCATTAAGGCAGAGAATTGATAGATAGGGAGGGAAGATAACATGGATTTTAATGGGACAATCTTGCCTTAAGGATTTAACCATTATGAACCCCACTTAGTGAAATTTTGATTTATTTTTTCAATAATTGGAAGCTAATATTGAGATTTGGGGGGTTTTATGGAGATAGGGATGCCTAGGTAGCGAAAAGAGGACCAATTTTCTGCCATGATAAATTGAAATATTCTGGAAATTGTACCCAGCTCTCGAGGAGAGATGTTCCATCCCATTATCTGGAAATTTTTTGTTGTTCGCTACTCCACCAAAGGCATCAAGAAAAGAGTCCAAAACTAACTTAAAATTGGTATCTATGATAACAGAAGCCCCACCCATCAGAAGGGTGTCATCTACAAACTGAAAGTGATTAATAATTTTGACTCCCCGAGCAATTTGCAAGCCTGGAAGGTTCCCATCCAATCTCTTCGATTCTAATTTCTTGTTGAAGGTTTCTGCCATAATAATGAAGAGAAGAAGGGATAGGGGGCATCTTAGGCAAAGACCTGTGCTAATTTGATATAATTCCATTGGCCTTCCATTCACTAAGGGAGCAATCCAAGGCCCACTTATACAAGAAGAAACCCATTTTATGGAATGTTAGTTAAATCCAAAATGCTCTATGCCCTGAAACAAGAAATCATGTGGAACGTGGTCAAAAGCATTAGCCATATCTAGTTTTATTACCATACCTTTTCCTTTGTCTTTAACACTTAATGAATGAATAGCCTCCTGAACCAAAACAATGTTGTCCATATTTTTCTTGTCATGCATAAAACCCCCTTGATTCAGAGAGATGATTTTGGGAAGGGATACAATCTTAGTTATAGTTTTATAAGAAGAGTTACACACGAAAATGGGTCAGAACCTAGCGAAAGGAGTTAGGATTGGCTTCTTTTGGGACAAGAGCAAGGAAAAAAGAGTTTGTATTTCCACCCAATCTTAGAGAATGTTGGGAATATTGGAGCATTCTTTTTAGATCATATTTTATCAGATACCAAAAGGACCTATAAAAGGAGATAGAAAAGCCATACGGGCCTAGGGCTTTATCCGGTCCTAATATCCATATTACTGCAAAAATTTATGCTTCAGAAATGGGTTGATTAAGGGCTATATTTTCTTCATTAGATATGAAGGAGGGGATGTGTTCTAGCATAACAGTTACATGAGAAGGATTTGCCTCATTATGAGCAGAGAAAATATCAACAAAATGTCTCTTGGTTGTGAATTTAATATCAATAAATCCAGTCACCACAATACCATATTCAAGACTAATATTAGAAACATTACTTCTAGATTTCCTAGATTTGGCTTAGTTGTGAAAAACTTGGTGTTTCTATCTCCAAATTTCAGCTAGAGACTTCGAGACTTCAAATATCACATTTCCTCTTCATGTCTAAATACCTTTTGGTATTGGGTCTACAAATCAAGTTCTTCTTTTTGTAGTTGAAAGGTGATCTCTTTGTTTTTGAGAGAATTCTGAAAACTATCTAACTTGTCTTTGAGGATTTCCTTCTCCTTATCAGGATGAATATAAGAAACTTTGACCCACGACTTGAGAGCTTGTTTCACCAAAAAAAAAAATTTGCTCCCAAATATAAACAAGCGTACGAAGCATTCAAGTTTTCCAGGTCGACTCAATTAGGAAGGGCACAGTTGGAGAGTTAAGCCAAAGGGGGCTAAAGCAGAAGGGGAGTAGACCATAATTAGGTATTTGATAAACATGTAAGGAAATAGGCTTATGATGAGAAGTAAGGGAAGGAAGAATACAAGATCTGATAGCAAGGTTATTAGCTAAAAAATTATTGTGGATCAAAAATCGATCAAGCCTAGCAACAATATGGTCCAATCCCATTCTCGTATTCGACCAAGTATATAGCCCCTTTTGGGATTTGACATCCAACATGTCCTAGTCGACCAACACAGCCTCCATTTTCTCTCAAAATGGATCATGAGAGAAAAAACCCTACTCTTTTTTCTGATCTATCTCTAATAACATTGAAATCCCCAGCTAGTATGCAATATTTTGCAAATTCTGTATTTTTTAGGGCATGTAAAGACCTCCAACGAGCATATTTTTACATTGAAGTAGAGGGAATATAAACATTTATTGCATTAAAGGACTGATTTAGAAATCTAGATCAAAATTTTGTGAGGATCCAATGATGGATATTGTAAGAAAGTTCCAATCTTACCTCTTACTTGTTCCAGATTGTACTTAAACCTCCAGATGCACCTCTGGAGTCTTCAAAAATTATTTCACACATACTCCAGACTTGTTTCCCTATTTTGACAGCATCACTAGCTCTTGTTTTGGCCCCTTGAAGCGGGAGAATCAAAGGTTTTTCTATTTGGATTAAATCCCCGATAGATAAAAATTTGGAGTCGTTTCCAAGGCCCCTACAATTCCAAGAGACCAACTTCATCATTTGGGAGGGTTAGAAAGAGAACCTCCTTTGTTTCCTATATTTCCTCCCTGGTTCTTTGTAGATTTCGAGTTGTTAATAATTTTAGGAATATTTGTCAAAGAGCCTAGAAGGATCTATGTATTTGCTTGCTCTTCTCTTACTATTTTGAACACCTTCCACCGAATTCTCCTTGAGAGAATTTCTTTTGAGGCCATATCTTTTGATTCCTTGTTTTCAATGCTCTCATTTTCTAAGGCATACTTTGACTTTACAAAAGATACCTCTGTTTCCTTAAAGGAGTCAATCTCTTCCATTTTGGAGTTGATTTGTGGAATATTGGAGATTATTGGGTCTTCAAAAACAACTCATTTCTCTTCGCATTGCTTCACTCAGTCGATATTTAGAGAAGCAGACTTGGATGGGCATTGGACCTGAATGTTTCTCCACTATTGGTTCTTTTCCATCATGAGTTCCCTCCAAAAAAACCTTGACATCATCTAACTCTTACGATAAATCTCCAAACCTATTCTTCAAAGACAGACCCACGCTCAAATTAGTTGATCCCAAATTCCTTGGGGGGTTCAAGGGATTCATTACACTAGTGAATGCAGACATGCCTATGGCCAGAGATTTGGGACCAGTTGAGGGGCCAACCGGGGGAGGGATTCTAGAGCTTAACGATGGACCAACGCCAGAAGGATTTCTTGTTCTAGAGGAACCAAATTTTCTGGAAACCTCTTGCCATTGATCTTCCCTATTTACTATGTTCACGTTTGAGGTTTCCGCCTTCTTGCAATAATTGGAAAAATTCCCATATTCATGGCATACTTTGCACTTGAAAGGGAGTTGTTTGTAGTCCAATTGTTGTACGTGATGCTAGTTTTCCAGATAGATTCGAATAGCTTCGGGGATCCCCTTCTCCAAATCTACTTCAACACATATTCTTGCACATGATAAAATATTTTCCTTTGGCTCTACAGGATCAATGCATTTCCCAATAGAGTTCCCAATGCAATGCAAAGCATCGTCTCTCTAGAAATGGAGGGGAATATGAGGCAAATGAACCCACACTAGAACTGCGGATGGAACATTATTTCAAGGATGAAATCCATAGTTTGTTTGTTAAGAAACATTCCTCTTACACCTCAAAAATAAGTTCCACTGCGAAACATCCAATCTCGATCTTCCTTGAATTTGAAGAGAAAGGAAAAAAAACTACATCCATAGAAAAATTATTCATTGAACCCATTATTAAGGATTTCCAATTCTTCTCCATCCAAATTTCTACCATTTTTGGGGACGACCATATCCTTGTAAAATGTCCAATCAAATCACAATCTACCATGGCCAAAGTTTTTTTCCTTGATGAAAAGGGAGGAAGAGAAACCTTCATAATCTCATCCAACTTCTTCACAAATTTGAATGGTTGTGCCTTCAAATTTTTCACAGAGGCAACCACCATAGCCCGAAAGGAAATAGCACCATTCTTAGGAGGGGGCTGACCCGCCCTCCCCAATCACATCCTCCATACCTCAGAGAAAAAAACCTAGGGATTCAAAGTGCCAAACACCAGAGCCCTTTTTAGAGAGTACTTATATTCCATTTATTACCACGTGTTGATTAGAAAAAAAAAATTAAAATATATATGACTTTCTATAATATCATTCACATCTTATCATTTTTTTTCCATGCTTGAACCTTGTTTCGGAAGCGATGTTGAAAGTATATTTTTTATGCCTTGGAAGAAACATGTTGTTTTACCTTGGACAAGTTCATGGAAGCCTTCGGAAGGTAGGACTTTAGGCTATGGGGAGGCATAGACAAAAGGAGGGGAGCTTGTTGCTCCATGCTCCGCACTCCACACAAAGACAAGGCAAAGATTTGAATTGTTTTCTAAGGAAAAGAAGGCATGTAGAGGAATTTGGTCATGCAAATTGGAGTGTTAGCTACACAATCTAAATGGGATATGCAAAGCTTTGGACAAGGATTGGAACGAAGTATCGTCTCCATCCTCCACTTAATGGAGTGATGACACCATGTAGAGCCAGTAGCATGCAAAGGATTGGATGCAACATGTATGCATATGGAGGTTCAAGTGAGATTGTTAGACAACAAACATTCAAATAGCCTAGAAATAGAAAGAGAAGTAACTCCACACCTTGAGAATTAGATAGAAGAATGAAAGATAAGCCTCTTCAAGGAGCAAACCTCCTTTTACAATAGAAAAAAAGTACAAGATGAGATGATTATAAAACCAGGTATCCTTAGTATATATAGAAGATAAAGGGTACAATTACAATTACAAGGTTTAATTGATAACACTAATATAACAATAGAAATGTAATTACTCAATATATAGTGATTTATTTAACATGTGGCTTTATGTTTATCATGGGGCTTTGTCTAGGGCTTATGTCCCTGCCCTTCAAACAAGTTTTTCCCTCAACACTTGATTAACCGCGAATGTTTTTACATGGAGAAATCGTCTTCCCATGTTGCCTCTCCTATTGGTAGGTTCTTCGACTTTATGAGGTACTTATAAATTGCTCGATTTTGCAGTTGCTTCATCCTTTTTTCAAGGATTGTTTCTAGTTCTAGTATGATTTTCCCTTCTTCATTAATCTTTGGTAAAATAGTTTGAACTAGGATCTTGTTGTTGATTACCTTCTTTAAGAAAGAAACATGGAAGATTGGATGTATACATGAAGATGGAGGCAACTCCAATTTGTAATCCATACTTTCAATCCTCTATGACACCTTATATGGACCATGTTGCTTGGGTGTTAATTTATTGTCCTTCTTTTATTGCTCAAGGGACATCTATTTGCATGGTTTTAGCCTCATAAATACCCAATCCCCACTTCAAATTCCCTTTCACTGCGTTGTTGATATGTTTGTTGTTTCATCATATTTTGTGTTATAACCATGATGTTCTTCAATAGTTTGAGAGCCTCTTGCTAGTGCTCTATGTGGTCCTCCATTGCATGAACCTTCTATTTCCCTCTCAAGGGTGATGTGATGGATGGAGGATGATATCCATAAAGTGCAATAAAGTGGTTATGCAAAGTGGAGTGTTAGCTCCACACTCTAAATGGGATATGTAGAGCTTTGGAAAAGGATTGGAATGGAGTATTGTCTCCATCATCCACTTAATGGAGTGATGACACCATGTAGAGACAGTAGCATGCAAAGGATTGGATGCGGCATGAATGCAGATGGAGGTTCAAGTGAGATTGTTAGGAAACAAACATTCAAATAGCCTGAAGATAGAAAGGGAAGTAACTCCACACCTTGAGAATTAGATAGGAGAATGGAAGATAAGACTCTTCAAGGGGGAAACCTCCTTTTACAACAGAAAAAAAGTACAAGATGAGATGATTCTAAAACTAGGTATCCTTAGTATATATATGAGACAAAGGATACCATTACAATTAACTTATAACATTAATATAACAATAGAAATATAATTACTCAATATATAGTGATTTATCTAGGGCTTAACATGGGGCTTTGTCTAGGGCTTATGTCCCTGCCCTTCAAACAAGTTTTTCCCTCAACACTTGATTAGTTGCGAATGTTTTTGCATGGAGAAATCGTCTTCCCATGCTGCCTCTCCTACTGCTAGGTTCTTCCACTTGACGAGGTACTTAGAAATTGCTCTATTTTTCAGTTGCTTCATCCTTGTTTCAAGGATCATTTCTAGTTCTAGTATGATTTTCCTTTCTTCATTAATCTTTTGTAATATAGTTTGAACTAGGATCTTTTCGTTGATTACCTTCTTTAAGAAAGAAACATGGAAGATTGGATGTATACATGAATATGGAGGCAACTCTAATTTGTAATCCATACTTCCAATCCTCTATGACACCTTATATGGACCATGTTGCTTGGGTGCTAATTTATTATCTTTCTTTTATTGCTCAAGTGACATCTATTTGTATGGTTTTAGCCTCATAAATACCCAATCCCCACTTAAAATTCTCTTTCACTGCGTTGTTGATATGCTTGTTGTTTCATCCTATTTTGTGTTATAACCATGATGTTCTTCAATAGTTTGAGAGCCTCTTGTTGGTGCTCTATGAGGTCCTCCATTGCTTGAACCTTATATTTCCCTCTGGAGGGTGATGTGATGGATGGAGGATGATATCCATAAAGTGAAATAAATGGGGACACTTTTGATGAAGTATGGAAGGATGTGTTGTACCACTATTCTGCCAAGGGAAACCACTTGATCCATTATGTTTGTTTATCATATGCAAAGCAACATAGATAGCATTTTAGACATCTATTCACAATCTTAGTTTTCCCATCAAATTAAGGACAAATTAAGGATGGTAAGAGGAGCTATGAGCCAATTGAGTATGCAAATAAGAAAATAATTCAGTCCAAAAATTTCCAGTGAAAATCAGATCTCTATCACTTACAATAATATTGGGGATTCCATGTAGCTTTTGAACTATTTCTATGAATGTTGTGGCTATTGTACTTTCTTTAAAAGGATGAGAAGGAGACAAAAAATCGGCATATTTTGCGAGTCAATCCACTACTACCATGATGACATTATTTCCTTCAAAGTTGGGTAGACCTATAATAAAATCTACTGAAACCCCTTTCCAACTTTGACTTGGTATGGCTAATAGTTGTAGGAGACTTGAGGTCTTGATTGTCTTTCCTTTATTATGTTGGAAAACCACACATTCAACCACAAACTTTTGACATCAATTTTAAAACCTTCCTAGAAAAATCCTTCGTGATCTTGTGGTAACTTTTCAATAACCCTAAATGTCCTCCTATGGGAGAAGTGTGCAATTCCAAAATGACCTTATATTTGAGTTGGGAATTCTTACATAAATATAGGCTATCTTGATACCACAATAAATCATTCTTCCACACAAATTTATCTAATGCACTTGTGTCCTCTTGTAGTAGTTGAATGATCTTCCATACCTTATGATTTTGCTTCCATTCTATCCTTGCTTCTTCCACCCAATTAGATTTCAGAATGGAAATAACACATAGTAAACCCTCTGTGTCTTATTATTTCCTTGAAAGTGCATCCACCAACATATTTTGTTTTCCTTTTGTGTATTTAATCTCGAAGTCATACCCTAGCATTGTTGTAACCCATTTTTGTTGTTTTTCTAAAGATAATCATTCTTCCAAGAAGTACTTCAAACTATCATGATCTGTTTTTACTTTGAAGTGTCTTCTTATTAGGCAAGGGCATCATTTCTTAATTGCATGCAATATGGCCAACATTTACTTTTCATAAATGGTTTTGAGTAAGTTATTGCATTTAAGTTGGCTACTTTCAAAGGCAAGGGACCTTCCTTCTTGCATTAAAACTACACCAATGCCATGTCTTGAGGCATTACACTCCACAACAATAAAGTTTTTTGTGAAGTTAGGCATGGCCAGGGCAGGAGTCATACACATAGCCTCAAGTTTTTTAAAATCTTTGGTTGCTTCTTGAATACAAGAAAACACCTCATTTTTTAATAATGTTGTTAGAGGTGTTGCTATTTGACCATAATTCTTGACAAACTTGCAGTAATAGCCCATAAATCCTACGAATCCTCTAAGATTCTTTAAGGTTTGGGGAATTGGCCATTCCATCGTAGCTTTAATTTTGATAGTGTCCACTTTGACACCTTCATGAGATACAATATGACCCAATTATTCCACTTCTTGAACCCCAAAGGCACACTTGGAAGGATTTGCATATATTTATTGCTCTTCCAGTAGTTTTAAGACCATGTCAACATGTTGTCCATGCTCTTCCCAAGATTTGTTGTAGATTGGTATATCATAAAAAAGTTCTAACACAAATTTTATGAAGAAGGGTTTGAAAATAGCATTAAGCTTTGAAACACTAAAGGTTCATTAGTAAGGCCAAATGGCATCACCAAATACTCATAATGACCTTCATGTGTTCTAAATTTTATTTTGGTGATGTATTCTTGCCTCATTATGATTTGATGATATTTAGAACAAAGATCCAACGTAGTAAAGAAAATTGATCCTTGCAATTCATCTAATAATTCATTAATGACAAGAATATGAAACTTTTCTTTAATGGTGATTTTATTGAGTTGTCTATAATATGGACACACATGACATGAGCCTTCCTTTTTTTAACCATTACCACTAGTGAAGAGAAAGCACTTTGTCTAGGTTGAATGAAGCAAACCTCTAACATTTCTTGAATCATACACTCAATCTCACTCTTTGTGCATATGGGTACCTGTAAGGTATAATGTTAGGTGGTACACTTCCTGGTTGCGAATAAATAGCATGGTCATGAACTCGAGCAAGTGGAATACCCTTAGGCATCTCTCCAAATACTGTGGAATGATTATTAATGATTTTTTGGAGAGCCACTAGAGCAGAGGGTCTATATGTTTGAACATCTAGTGAGCATAATTGTGCAAGTACACAATGGTCTCCCTTTTTTAGTATTTTTATCATTTTATTAGAGCTTATAGATTTATGGGGTTTCCCTTGGATACCTCTAAGTTCAATTTCCTTTCCTTCTGAGAAAAAATACCATGAAAAGTTCTTGAAAATTAACAACCATTATTCCTAATTATTGTAACTATTGGACCCCTAATACAACATCAACACCACCCATTTCGATTGCAATCATGGAACTATCCAATAAATACTCTCCCATAGTGATCTTAATACTATGGCACTTCCCTGAACAATTTATGGTACCTCCATCTACAATCATTACTTGATACTCCAGTGCTAAATATATAAAGCAATTGAGAAGTTTTGCAAATTTGAGATTAATGAAGTTATGGGTATTACCAAAATCAATCAATGTTGTTACCTTTTTATTTTTGACATATCCTTCTATCTTGAGGGTTTTTTGGGTACTGATGCTAGCCATTGCATGGCAATATATGGCTGGAGTAGTCTCTTCTAGTTCTAGATCTTGCAATGGTTCCAATTTTTTATGTTCTTCCTTTTCATATTCTATGTAGAATAATTTATTCTCATCGTATTTATTCCCCTTACTGTACTTGTTATCACAATTGAAACATAGTCCCTTTGCTCTTCTTTCATCCATTTGTTGAAGTGTCAACTTTGTAGGTTGAGTGAGATTAGGAGTGGGAACATGGTGCTCCCTATAGTTGTTAGTGGCCACTCTTCTAGTAGTCATATTTTTACTTTCAACTTTCCTAGCCACATTGAAAGCATGCTCTAGAGATTTAGGTTCGAAGAGATGCATGTTATGTTAATGCTCTCCTTTAAAGCGCCCATAAAGAGATCAAACAAATTATCCTTTGGAATGTTCTTTACCCTTGGACTTAGTTTTTGTAATTTTTGATTGTGCTCTATAATTGGACCTCTTTGCCAAAGATTTATCAATTAATTATAAAATGTATTGCTCTTAATATCCTCGTAATTTGATATCAATTCATTTGTAAAAATGGACCAAGAGACAATAGAATTATTTTTTTCTTTCATAAATCCATTGGTACCAATCAAATTTATCAGGTTCTAAATACAAGGATGTAAGGGTTACCTTTTGTAAGGTTGACACTTGGTGTAGATCAAAGAATTGCTCCATCTAGAATATTCGTGTTATATGATCTTTACCATCAATCTTCCTCATATCAATCTTGGGAATTAAGTAGTTCCTTGGTGTTGAGTTGAAACCTCGATGATTAGGATCTTGGAGTGATGAATAAATCATGTTTTGGGGACTCAATCCTCATGTTATCCACATTTGTTAAAATATTCCCCAAATGTGTCCAGGGTTTGTTATCCCCATTTTCGATATTTCCTTGCATCCTAATATCACCTTTAGGGAACCTATTATCTAGGGTATGTAAGATCATGGCTGATATGGAATTTCATAAATTTTCTATCTTTTGTTCCATTTACATTTGTGTGTTTATCAAATCAATGTTTTCCACTAAACTATGACTCAATCCATTAAGTTGATTCTCCAATTTGGATAGTTGGTTCTATATCTCTTCACTTTCTTCATGAGTCATGGTTGATCTCTCTAGAGGTTTAATTGGTGTAGTAATTTTTGGAACACCCTTTTCCACGTGGGATAACAATAATATTTAACTATATTTAACTTTACCACACTTTTTGAATCACCCAAAATAGATCTTCCAACCAAATTTAGGTTAATTGTAAGTTACGTACCTTTAAAACACTAATTTTTATATTGTTCTAAGGCCAACCTTGCACCTGATATAAATATGAAATTTCTACACCTCTGAATCTAAAATTATGTTGTGGTATCCTGATATGTCTTCTCTGCATTCACACAAGTTTGACTTAATTCTAAGGTGCCAAGAAAAAGTTATGGTAACTTTCCCAAAACTTCTTGTTTTTGTCCCTTTCAAGAGAGAAAATTTGTGCGACCTACCATGTGTCCAATTTTTCTGATATAATTTTGAAAGTTTTACCAAAGATACCATGGTCTATCTATAATTTCCTATCTTGAGATATGATAGTTGTACCAAGAACACATGTTTGAGACTATTTTTAGGACTAGTAAAAAAACCCTAAATTCTACACCCTATGTTTAGGAAATTATAGAGATTTAGAATCTAAAATTTATACCACGAGTATTTTGATATGTCTCCTCATACTCCTAAAAATTTCACAAAATGAAACTTCACTTAAAAAAAGTTACAACAAAAACTTCAAGATAACTCATTTGAGATTAATTTCAGGACTAGTAAAACACCCTAACTTCCATAGGCTATATCTCATAAAGTATAGAAAAATAAAGCTTAATTTTTTTACCACAAGTACTTCAATATGTCTCCTCATGTTTCTACAAAATTGACAATCTGAAACTTCACCCCAAAAAAAGTTATAGCAAAAATTCCAAGATGACTCATTTGAGACTAATTTTAGGATTAGTCCAAAACCCTAACTTCCATAGGATATATCTCAAAAAATACATTGAATCAAACCCTCAAATGTTTAGCACAAGTACTTCACTATGTCTCCTTAAACTCCTAAAAATTTCACAGTATGAAACATCACCAAAAAAAATTATAGTGAAAATTCCAAGAAGACTCGTTTGAAGGAGCAAAACCCTAGGATTGTATGCTCTGATTCCAAATGTTGGACAACAAACATCCAAATGGACTGAAAATAGAAAGAGAAGTAACTCCATGCCTTGATAATTATATAGAAGAATGAAATATAGGCCTCTTAAAGGGGGAACCGCCTTTTACAATAGAAAAAATGTACAGGATAGGATGATTATAAAACTAGGTCTTCTTGGTATATATAGGAGACAAAGGGTACAATTACAATTAAAATCCCTAGCCGATAACACTAATATAACAATAGAAATATAATAAATCAATATCTATGGATTTATATATGGCTTAACACGGGACATTTTATAGGGTTTAAAAGATATGGGGATACCTATGCACTACTAACTCTACAAACACTAAGGAGTAATCGAAGCAAAGCACTTCTGAACCTATGCATAACTAAAGAAAGGGGCCCCACCTATAGTTCCAATAAAGAAGAAGAGCCCTACAATAAAGAAGGTAGAATCCTACCTTGCATAAAATGTGGCCACCCAAGGGATGAACATATGTACCATCCAACCAATTAAGAGATGCCA
This sequence comes from Picea sitchensis, assembly GCA_010110895.2. Taxonomy (NCBI): domain Eukaryota; kingdom Viridiplantae; phylum Streptophyta; class Pinopsida; order Pinales; family Pinaceae; genus Picea; species Picea sitchensis. The sequence continues at coordinate 360,564 of SNQJ01S0000015.1, read as the reverse complement.
CGTGGGAGTTAGAGAAGTTCAAAACTACTCAAATTTTATAGAATATGAAACATCGAGAGAAAATGTTGAGGAATTATAACCATTGCTTTGGGGAAATGGTTGAGAGGTCATTAGCCTTTTGCATACCTATGAGAAACAAGAATAAAAGAGGGGATTGAGAAGGGAAATGGGTTCAATTAGACTTGGTTTGATAATAGGGAAGCATCTTAGACTAAATAAGTGTATATTTTAACCTTGTACAATATTTTATTGCAAATAGATTTTTAGTAAAAGAATAGAAAAGATACAATGGAAAAAAACACACATTACACAAAGATTTTTCCCCTGGAAACCCAAACCGGGAAAACCAACATATTCTATATCCATTCATAGTGATACATTGTTTACAATACAATATACATATAGGAGCCAACGACATCCAAAACCCTAACCCAATGACCTAGATTAGTCAACAACCCTAATTCCTTAATCATAAATAGAAAACCATCGACAAAAACCAGGTGCCAAAAAACCAAGCAACAAAGGACACAAAAATCGAGGTGACATGAAAAATGAGGCAAAAAATGTGACACGCTTCCCGAGGAAAAAACAAATTCTCAGGGCCGCTACCCCTAAACCCCTGCACAGGGGGGCAGGGGGGATATTGCCCCCCTACAACCCCCCCCCCTCAAACCCCCATGCATGCCTGACACAACGTAGAAAACACTAGAGCTAATCGTGCAACGAATATAACACATACCCAACATGCTCCCACTTGTTTTTTTTTTTGCATACAAGGGGTACATGGTTACGTGGTCAACAATCCAAGGCAACAATGCCCATGGATTCTCTACACCAAGAGAACTTCTTAGTGCTCATAGATTTTTTTAATGAATCTACAACATTCTTGAAAGTGTACACCTTCATCAACAAAACTTTTTTTTCTTCAACCATGTCTCTCACAAAGTGATATTGAATATCAATATGCTTTGTCTTCGAATGATAATTTGGGTTCTTCGCTAGAAAAATTGCACTTTGACTATCACAATCTATCCTTACAACTTTTTGTACCAACCCAATACATGAACACAATCTTTGAAACCATATTGCTTCCTTGCTTGCATGAGTGGTTGCCATGTATTCAACTTCTGTAATTGAAAGTGCCACTACAACCTGTCTTTTGCTCATCCAACTGATTGTTCCTCCAAATAGGTTAAACACATACCTGCTTGTAGATCTCCTACGATCCAGACCTCCAGCGCAGTCTGCATCCACAAAGCCATGTATGTCCAACACTCTGTCCAAACCTGGTCTTCCTTGATAGCACAATCCATAGCCAACAGTGCCACACAAATACCTGAAAACCCTTTTTATTGTTGTCCAATGCTCCTTCCCTGGTTTTGACATATACTTGCTCAAAATTCCCACTGCATGTGCAATGTCCGATCTAGTACAAAACATTGCATTCATCAAAATGCCAACTGCACTGGCATATGGAACATGAGACATGTCCTCCTCCTCTTACTGTGTCTTGGGACACTGATCCACAGATAACTTTACACCAACATGAATAGGGACCTTTATCGATTTACATTCTTGCATATTAAACCTCTGCAATATTGTCTCGACATATTTTCTCTGATTTAACCAGAGATTCCTCTTTTTCCGATCTCCAAAATCAATTCCCGCAACAGGAGAAAAAATCTCACCAAAATCAATTCCCTCAACCTGGGAATAACCCTTTGCTACTAACCGAGCTTCGTATTTCTCCACTTTGCCTTCTGCATTCAACTTCTTTTTAAATACCCATTTGTTTCCAATGGAATTTCTTCTAGTCGACAAATCCACTAGATCCCAAGCCTCATTCTTATCCAATGTTGCCATTTCTTCATCCATGGCCATTTTCCAGAGCTTTCCATCCTCTGAATCCACTGCCTCCCTGACAGTTCTAGGATCATCATCAGTAATAAACGAAGCAAAATTTGAATGGAAATCGGATGGAGTATACCTTTCTGGTAGCCTTCTTTCTCAAACCAATCTCCTCAATACTGGAGTATGAGGATCTTCTTCTTCTAATTCATGTTCTTTTGTAGAGTCTGATTCATCATCCTTTAAATCAAACTCTATTTTCTCTTGTTCTTCCTTATTTGGTAGAAATTATTGTTTAACAACGCCCTTCATTTCTCTAAATACCACATCTCGGCTATACACAACCTTATTAGTTTATGGGTTCCAAAGATTATAACCTTTGAGACCATATTTATACCCAATAAAGATATACTTTTCAGCCTTCTTGTCTAGCTTACTCCTATTTTCCCTTGGAACATGAACATAGGCCTCTCAACCAAATACCTTGAGATGTGTGAGAGAAGGTTTCTTACCAGTCCATACCTCTTATGGAGTCTTGCCATCCAACGCTGATGGGGGTGATCTATTGACCAGGTAACATGCATACGCACTGCCTCTACCCCAAATTCTTTCCCTAACCCGACATCACTGAGCATGCACCTTGCTTTTTCCATTAGCGTCTTGTTCATCCTTTCCACAACTCCATTTTGCTGAGGTGTATATGGAGTAGTCTTCTATCTTTCTATACCACACTTCTTACATAATTCTTCAAATTCATTCCCGCAGAACTCTCCACCATTATTTGTCCTCAACACCTTAATTCTTTTCTCTGTTTGATTCTCAACAATAGCCTTAAATTTTTTAAACCTGTCAAAGATTCAAATTTCTTCCCGAGGAAATATATCCAAGTATTCCTTGAGAAGTCATCTATAAATGAGACATAGTACACAGATTTTCCCAATTATGGAACTAACACAGGTCCAAACACATCACTGTGAACTAGCTGTAAAATTCCTTCTATCCTCGTTGCACCAGAGGGGAATCTTACTCGATTGTGCTTCCCATATACACAATGCTTCCCATATACACAATGTTCATAGAATCAAAATCTAGAGAGTAGTTAGGCATACCTTCAACCATACCTTTATCATGTAGTAGTCAAAGACCCTTCTCTCTGGTATGCCCCAGTCTTTGATGCCACAACATAACCTTTTCTCCAAAGATTGTAGGAGTTCTTTCCTCTTCAACTCCAATATCAGGAACAATGGAACTATTACACCCATCAATAATAATGCTTCCTTGCAGCTTATACAGAGTTGCAAACCAAACTCCCTTCAACAACACCATTTCTCCTCAAACCATCCTGCAGGTTTCCTTTTCAAATATTGTTTTTACCCCTACATCGTCCATTTTTCCTACATAAATCAAAGTTCTGGACAAACCTGGGATGTGCAGAACACTAGGTAGTGTTCTAATCCTTCCATCTATGAGCCTCAACTTGACTTTTCCTCGTCCTATGATTCTGGTTTTTGATTCATCACCTATGAAAACATTACCCCCATCATACCTTTCATATTCACAGAACCACTCCCTATGGGGGGTCATATGAAAGGATTCACATGAGTCAACCAACCATGCCTCATGATCTACATGTGTGCTTGAAGAAGCCAGGTACACATCCCCTCCTTCTTCCTTGGAGTTATTTTCTTCTGTAGAAGGAGCTTCTTCAGATCCCTTCTTTTACTCAATTTTGGATCTACACTGCTTCTTGTAGTGGCCTTCTTTTCCACATCTCCAACATACCTTTACAAACTTTATGGGAGATTTAGATCTACCCTTAGACTTAGATCTCCTACTTGAGAACTTGGATCTATTTCTTTCATGGGAGCGTCCTCTTGCAAATAATGCATATGTGCTATGTCCTTCCATGTTCTTTCATCTCATCTCCTCCGACAACAAGGATGGAACCACTTCATAAAACTTCAAGGCAATTGTATTACTACCTATGGTCACAACCAAAATATCCCACAAGTCTGGTAAAGAGCACAGTAAACTGATACACTTATCTTGATTTGAAATTTTAATCTCGATAGATACTAACTGACTTACCATAGTATTGAAGGCATTCAAATGCTCTACCACCGAGTCTCCATCTCTCATCCTCGGGTTATACAAATTCTTTCTTAGGAAAAGTTTATTTACTAGGGACTTAGACTGATACAATTTCCCCAACTTATCCCATGATTCTTTGGTTGTAGCTTCCTCTAACACATTCAGTAACACTGAATCTGAGAGACATAGTCGGATTGTGCTCTTCACCTTTTGATGCAACTTTTTTTAGTCATCTGTTGAAGTTCATGTAGGTGCAGTACCTAGATCTACCATGATCCACTGATCTCTGTCCACCAACAAATCTTCCATCTTGAGCTTCCACCACTCAAAAATTTACCCATTAAACTTCTCGATCTCCATTTTCGAACTGCTCGCCATTTCTTTTCACCTGAAAAATCAATACCACAGATCTCTCGCTGTAACAAGTCTTATCATAGTCCTGAGCCAAACCCTTGACCACAAAGGCGTCCCCCTAAAGCCAACAAAGCTCTGATACCAAATGTAGATTTTAACCTTGTACAATATTTTACTACAAATAGATTTTCTGTAAAAGAACAGAAAATATACAATGGCAAATACGCACATTACACAAAGTATTTTCCCCTGGAAACCTAAACTAGGAAAACCAACATATTCTATATCCATTCATAGTGATACATTGTTTACAATACAATATACATATAGGAGCCAGAGACATCCAAAACCCTAACCCAATGACATGGATTAGTCAACAACCTTAATTCCTTAATCGGAAATAGAAAACCATCGACAAAAACCATGTGTCAAAAAACCGCCCAACAATGGACACGAAAATCGAGTCGACATGAAAAACGAGGCGAAAAAAGCAACATATTTCTTGAGGAAAAAAATTCTCGAGGGCGCTACCCCCGAACCCCCAAAGGGGGAGGCCTAACAGTCCCCCCTTATGCACCTGGCGCAACGTAGCAGACACTAGAGCTAGTCGTGCAAAGAATATAACACATACCCAACAATAAGAAGCAAAGAAATGAGAGTTTGGCCCGCTAGTAGGGTTGAAATTGATTTGTATAGTCTACAAGGATGAGGACAAATTCAACTAAGACCAATTAACTAGTTTGTGTGAGAATTTTGTGTCTGGTGAGTTTCCCATTCTCGATGAAAATAATATTTCATGAGTTCTTTGTAACCTTTGTAATCTAGTGGACATCGTACCTTTTTAAAGCACCATTCATAATAACTAAAACGAGATATCCATTTCAAAGTTGAAGTTTTGCCAAATTGGGTTTCTCCAAGGTATCTCTTGTGTTATGTGTGTATGTGTGATTGCATTGTTTAATTATGTGAGCCTAGGCTTGTTTAAGAAAACACAATCACAATTAATGTACAATAAGTTACTATATCTTGTTGTCTATTGTTTTTACTATCCCACATTTTAAGATATGTTTTGGTGAATCATTTGGCCATAGGCCTTCAAATATGGATCATATTGGTATTAGGGAGTAGTTCATATCCTTGGGGGGTGGGGGGAGTTACCCATGAATGTTGAATGAACTAATAAGTCTACAAGAAAGTGGAGAGTTAGTTCCATCAAACCCTAAAATCGGTACTAGAGGAGGAAGAAAACAAAATCAAGACCAAATCATGTGTTATGAAACAAAGACAAATGAGACCCACCATAGGATAAGCTATTTGGAGAATCTAATGGCTCAAATTTTGTGGATATGTCTGAGGTGGTGCAAGGAGTGAATAAGGTAAACAATGTTGTTGCTAACTTTGTTTCCACTTTGGTACTAAAGAAGAAGAAGAAAAGAAGCTTCAAGAGTCAAACTCCAATTTAGAAGAAGATGACAGAGATGAGAAAGTACCTAAGATGGATAACATAGAGAAGGAGACAGGGGAATGCAACAATACTTGAGCACCATTCAAAGTAGAGGCAAAGATTGACATCAAGCGATATGCATGTGAGATAGATGCCTTTAAGTTGAAACAATGGTTGTAACAATTGAAAGTCTATTTTAGTATGCATGAGGTTAGTGGAGCATAAAGAATCTCTTTTGCTCATTTGAAGTTAAAAGGCCATGCTTTGATGTCATGGGAAAGTGATACCATTGTTTAAGACTAGGTAATAAACCACCAGTGATAACTTGGGAAGTATTTAAAAACAAGATCAAGTCATAGTTCCAACCTATTGGTTATGAGGAGGAACAAAAGATAAGTTGACTTTACCTCAAATAAAGACAAAAATAGACAAAGTAGGAATTAACCACCTGGGTTAGAATGAAACAAATCCAATTAGGGATATCTCTCGAGAGTCTTGAAGTGCTTGTCAAGTACTTGGAAGCTTTGCATAGTCACCTTAGGAGACAAGATATGATTTTCAAACCTAAAACTATTAATGAAGCTTGTGTGCAATAACTAGAAGGAGATAAAAAGAAACAACAATTCACCAGGCCAAAAAAACAGAGTTGCAAGAACACATAAAAAGTGAAAACAAGCGGAAAGGTACATGAAAGAAGGTAGGTAGAGTTGCAACATAAAACCCAAACCCTAAAAATCATTGTAGTCAATGTAATGTTGAGGGTCACACATAGGGGAGTTGTTGGAAACTACATCATGAGTTGAGACCGAATTGATCCAAACAACAATTTTTTTAAATCAAAACATAGTTTGTATTCATTCAAAAGGCGCCACAACTGAGGCATGCAACAAACTACATAGGGTAGGTTCCTTTAGCCTTTAACAAAGTAAGATTGTTTTCTATGCTTACATTAAAAAGTTTCATACAAAAACTAGACATAAGTTCCAAGTTGGCCTACAAGTGGCATGTTTGGCATAGACACATGAGATGTAGATAACGAGAAATTAAATACCATTAGCAATAAATATAAACATTGATCTCCTATTTTTTCCTCTCATCATATTGATAGGAGCTTTGTCCTTCAATTTCCATTGGATCTCTTAACCGATGGACCATCTCATCTTCCTTTGGCACAACTTGAAACAAGTTCTTTGTTTCCGTGTTTTTGGAGACCATAAAAAATGACTCGATACACTAAGTGAGAGTGATACTTCACAACCTATTACAATCAAATTCAAGGGAATCCAACCTATTCTTCAATTGTAATAAGATACATGTTATATTTGCATTCTAAGTGTTGCATGACTGCTCCATCTTTGAGATTTTCAAGGAGACTGTTAGTAGAGGACTTTGATTAGTATGAATAAGGTTCTTGTTGTGACTCATGAATCCATGAAGCTCTTGAGAATCATCGTTGTCCATGATGACATAACCTACAAAATAAACATGAGGGAGATATCAATATCCAACAATACGAAAAGGTTGCATGGGGTATAGAATTATATTCCAAATGTCAAATGCACCATGCCTGAAGACTTGAATCACTACAGAGGAACCCCAAAACCAAGAGAAAGTCACTACGTGATGCCAAGAGATTTAGTGCACAACATTCTCAGAAAAAACATAAACTTGCATAACCCCTAGTTCGCTTCCTAGACACAATTGCTAGATGGGAAGTTGTTAATAAAATTAACTAATTCCCTAGAATAGAAATCACCACAATTCTCATTCAATTGTTGCACAGAATCCTCAAATTCACATGATGCACCATCGTGCACAATCCACCACCCAATTGCCTCCAACACTCTAGAAATTACCTCCTAAAAGGAATGAGAGAATGGAATGGGATGAACCAAAGGGAAGTGACAATGGAGAATTGAGGCATCCAACTTCTCGTGAACACAAGTAATTAAAGGAAGATCATCCCAAAGACTACTAAAGCACCAACCAAAACAACATACCGAAATACTTAGTGCATGAAACCATCTTTAAATACCCCACTGCTCAATACTCGACTTTGCCATTATCCCACCTCGAGAGTACTAGATCACTGAATTTCACTCGTTAGCCACAAACTAGGGTTTAATTTGCATGAGAAGAGGGATGACAAATTTCCTCAATCACCCTTCCCAAGGCTTTGAAAACTCATTATTAATGGATGATTCATTTCATATTTGATGTACATTAATACCCACTTAATCAAAGATTTAGGGGATGACCCTAGAGTCATAAACTCCATTTTTAAACAAGATTCCAAAACTAAGCTGAGTCACATGTTTATCCCATTATTCTACCTCCTCATTCAAATATATTTTTATGTGGAAGAAAGAGACTCTTGCAAAGAGGTTTATCACTTGCTTGATTCCGAAGATGATATTTTTCTCATTTTGATCCTTTGAGATATGATAATTGAGTCCCCAAAAACTGACAAAGTTATAATACATGCCTCCTTAGATACATAGAGACCTTGCCATAGAGCACATGCTTCAGCTAAATTATTTGAAACGTTTCCTATACCCCAAGAATAAAAAGTTATTGTAGTTCCTCTAGGATCAAGGAGACCCCCCCCCCGGATCCTGCCACCCTTGATCCAAACAAAAAATTAAGAATAAGAAAACTTTTCCAGTTGTAAAGGGAGATCAAAGGGTGGACAATAGCTTAGACATTTAAGGTAAGTTGACATGTACTTCAGTTCAAGGAGGGGTAGCTTTGAGTAGTATCAGTCCAAAGGAGGAAAGAGAAATGATTGAACTCTTTCACAATAATATTAAACTAAAGCAAGCTAAGGTGGATAGCTTGTTTGACACTGAATCATAGTCGAATTTGATTTCAATCTAGTTAGTTAAGAAACTTGGATTGGAGGTGCATGACCATCCTCATCCATACCCATTGGAATGGGTGAGATAAGATATGGATTTAAGAGTCACATATCAGTGTAAGTTCATATTTGTCATTAGTGCAAACTTCATTGACAAGGTAGAAGTAGATTCAATCCCATTAGGTATATGTGGAGTAATATTGGGGAATCCTTCTCTTTATGTTAGGGATATTGTTTTTAAAACAAGGCATAACCAATATAGACCTGTGAGACATGGGGATTATTATATTTTCCACACACATAAGAGATAGCCAAATATCTCGATGATGAGTTCACACAAGGCTAGGAGGTTTATCAATCAGGAGAAGGTAAGATAGAGGTTGATGCATCTATAGAGGGATGTGAGAGCAAGCAGAGGCAAAAACTAGAACAATTGATAGAGTCTTGCAAGGAAGTGTTACAAGAACCTAAAGGTTTTCCACTTGAAAGGGAAATTGAACACGAGACTCAATTATTTTTAGAATCTTTATGACCTAACATTGGGTTATATAGACCATCCATTTTAGAGTAAAAGGACGTGAATAAACATTTACAATAGTTGTTGGAGAAGGTATTCATCAAGCATAGTACTTCACCTTGTGGGTCACACATCGTCATAGTGCCCAAGAAATATGGAAGTTGGAGGATGTGCATTGATTATAGATCTTTGAACAAGGTGAAAACAAAAAATAGGTATCCTTTGCCAAGAATTGATGACTTGTTAGATCAACAACAACATACAAAGCTCTTCACAACATTGGACCTCAAATCAAAATATCACAAAGTAAGAGTAAAAGATGAAGACATTTGGAAAACAACATTCAATACAAGGTAGGGTTAGTTATTCCTTTGCTTAATGTAATGCACCTGCAACTTTTATGCATTTGATGAATGATGTACTGCGACCATTTATATATTGTTTTGTAATTGTATATTTGGATGACATACTAATATTTAGTGCCACTTGACAAGACCACATTTCACATCTGAAATAGGTGTTTGGCACACTTGAGAAGGAATGTTTGATAGCTAATCTTGAGAAGAGTGAATTTGGAAAAGATTTCTTTGTGTACCTTTGACATGTGATTGGTGGACAAGAGTTGAAGGTTAATTTAGCAAAGATTAAAGTGATTAGCAAGTGGCCTACCCCTACAAATGTATTAGAGGTAAGAAGTTTCATGGGAGTAGATTAATCTATGTAGAAGTTCATTTCACCTTTTACAATAGTAGTTGCACCATGGCATGCGATAACAACAAAAGGGAAGAGTTTTCAATGAGGAAAAAATTCTAGATCTCTTTTGTGAATTCGAGAGAAAAATCAATTAAGCATAAGTGTTGGCCATGCCTAATTTGCAACAACCTTTTGAGATTGGAACTTATGCAAGTGGGTATGCCATGGAAGCAATCCTTATGCAAGGAAGAATACCAATTTGCCACCAATTGAAGTTGTTCCATGGGGCAATCCTAAACTACCCTAGATGTAACAAGGAACTCTTTGTCCTAGTGCGAGTAGTGAAGAAATGGAAACACCATCTCTAGGGGAATGAAGGCATAATCCACACTAACCATTGATGATTGTTGTACTTGTAGAGTCAAAGAAGAATACAACAGGAAAGGCATCACAAGTGTATGGGATTTTTGAAAAAATTCCACTTGCTTATAAAATATAAGAAAGATGTGACAAACAAACCAACTTATATGTTTTCAAGGCCACCCAAGCAAAAGATTGCAGCTTGAACCCTTCAGATATAAATTTTCCAGTGAACATTACAAGGAGGATGTTGATTTTTGGGATGTCTTTCATCAACCAAAGGACAAAATAGTTGTTGATCTAGAAGGAAAATGAATATCATCTACAATATGGGGTGCTCTGTAAGTTGGGAAAGTTGTGTACTATACCTTTAGGAAGGATAATTTAGTTTATGAGGGAAGCTTATACCTCTTGAATTGTTGGAAATTTTAGTGTCAAGAAGATCATTGCAAATCTATAGAGGTATGTTCATTGGTCTAAAATGCAAGAATAAACGTCCCATTTTATCAGAGGTTGTGTAATTTGTAGCACTAGTAATCCAAATAATGGGAAATGTGGACTATACATGCCATTGCCAGTACCAAATAGACCTTGGGAAAGCATATATTTGTTGGAGGTTTCCTAATGCCAAGGAGAGGCCATGATTACCTGTTTGTGGTTGTGGACTAGTTCAACAAGATGTGTGTACTTATTCCATGTAAGAAGACCATTGCAAGCCATGAAGCAACTAAATTGTTATTTGCAAATGTATTGGTATGTTTTGGTTTGCTAGGTTAATAGTCTTTGATTAGGACTTTAGATTTTCTGACAAGTTTTGGACAAAAATACAGGAAAGAATAGATACAAAGTCGAAGTGTTCTACTACTTTTAATCCTCACTCTAATGGGTAGACAAAAGTTGTGAACAAAACTTCGGTCCAATTTTTGAGAGGATATAACACCAAGCATCCTAAGGAATCAAATGAATAAGTGGTTTATATTCAAAGCTCTTACAATAGGACAATCAATTCTACCACTCATGAATCGCCTTTTTAGACTTGCTTTAGGTCTCTTTTTTTAACAATATCAGAACAAGAGATTATAATAAATGGTTGCACTAGAAGCAATGCAGCAAGAAAAATTTACAAAATTTTGACTCTTTTGAGACATATTTCAAATCTATATGGTGCCTATCATATAAAACATAAAGAAACTTGTATATTCGGGCAATATAGCTACCATGTATTCTATCATATTGTCCTAGAATTAAAATACATTTAAAGAACTTCAATGTGTAGTGCCAATGTTTGGTTAATCCCGTATTCCAGTTGATCTCTGGCTATTTTCCTCTGTTTCCATTGGTAGAACCTCTTTCCCTTCTTGAGCTTCAACTAGTTGTTTGATCCTGAAATTGATGCTTGTGGGGTTGCTCTAGCTCTATGAAAATCTTGTTCCTGTTCAATTATATTTAATCTTTGCAGCAATGTAGTCATTATTGTTTCCATCTCATGAATTATTTGTCTTTCATTCTCTCTCTCCCATAATTGTCTTACTTCATGTTCTAGCTTCTTTGTTTTCTAGATAAGCATGATCATAATTTGCTCCAAAGCAATATATTTTTGTCTTTTTTGGATGAGGCTCTCAGTTATGATGAGGAGGAGGGAAACAATATTTTCCATGTTGTTGATTCTATGATCCAGATTTATGAGCGAAACGAAATGAAACCACAGATTTGTTATATTAACACAATGAACAATAATAGTGATACAGTAAAGCTCGGTTTCTATTAAATAAGAAATATGCTGAAAACTGCAAAATGCAGATTGAAAACAAGCTTGCTAGAATGATGGCAACTTATTTATGAGAAGAGATGTGATAGCTACGCTCATTCGCAAGAAGATCAATACCATGAGGCTCTAAAGGCCTTTTTACAATAAACGTGAATGCCAAAACCCTATACATACAAAAACCTAACCCTAGGAGATGAAACACTAAAATTCATGTGGGCCTCGTTGGGGTAATTTAGTACATCAACTTCCCGGGGTCATAACTTTTGCATACGATCTCCGTTCAGGGCGCACAATAGCTCGTTGGAAAGGTATTGATGAGGAGATTCATTTAGGAGGCTCACTCAAATGTTTTGATTATCATTGTGGTGCATGATCGTGAAAAAGTGTCATTTAGGCTCTGGAAGTTCAGGAACCAAAAAAACTGCTAAAAATAGTAAGTTGCCAAAAAGCTGTTTTGAGCTAGTTAGACAAGGTGGGTAGCCATTGAGATCCTTCTAGATCAATAATCCCCTCTCAGGAAGTGATGGTACCCATTTTGTTGAGTGCCCCCATCAGATGAGGAAATTTTTGTTGAACTTTACCCCGAGTGAGCCACTTGCCTTGTTGCAGGAACTACCCTGCTTTGACTACCCGATAAAGTTGGATCCTCTGTTGGCGAGTACCCTTGACCCATGTGTCAATGATTTGATCAATGGATTCATGTTCCATGCAGTCAGGTTTGAGCTCTGTTGGTGTTAATTGTTTTTCTATTTCTGAGGTGTCCAATAATGGTGGAAAATAAGGCCGAAGGAGGTCCATATTGAATGTTGGGTGCAAGCCAAGGAATGGGGGAAGGTTGAGCTCAAAAGAATTGTCACCCACGGCCTTAGCGATGGTGTAGGGTCCATAACAAAATGGATGAAGATTTCGATGAGGCCCTGTAAGGTGTTCCTTCTGCAAGTGCAACCAAACTTTGTCACCCACCTGAAACTGGTGTGGCACCCGGTGTTGATCATGGCACTGCTTGTACTTGGCATTGGAATTATGTAAAATATCTTGAACCTGTTGGCGGATGTGCTGGTTCCGCTCAATGAACCAAGTGACCTTGTTAGCTCTAGTTGGAGCATGCGACGAGTGTGTCTAGGTAGCCGCAAGGGGTAGTGCAACATCCATGGGACCCAATGGTTGAAATCCCAACCCCACCTAAAAGAGGTTGTGGTTGGTTGAGATATGTATGCCTTTGTTGTTGTTGTGTTGAACAAAAGGAAGACTCTCATCCCAGGTGCGAAGGTGCTTGAAATTGTACCTGTGTAGGATGTGCAGGATCATCCGGTTGACGACCTCAATTTTTCCATCTGTCTGGGGGTGGAAGGCAGTGGACTTGGTGAGATGAGGAACCAACTATCTCGATCTAAGATAATGGTTTGTGGGATCCCAAAGTGTACCCACACTCATTCAAAGAAGAGGTTGGCAACGGCCTCCTCTATGATTCTGTTCTTGCAGGCGACTAGAATCACCATATTGGAAAAGTGATCAACAACAACAAAAATACAGTCATTTCCCCACTTGGTGGATGGAAGGTCGGACATGTAGTCCATTGAAATGGATTCCAAGGGCTTGTCAGGAGTAGGCAAAGAAATGTATAGGCCTTGTTTCTTAATGGATGATTTTCCAATAGCACAGGCAGTGCAGGACCCGTGATACTTGTTGACATCATGTCGAAGTTTCCACCAGTAGAAATGTCGCTACAACACTGCCACTGTCTTTTTCACGCCGAAGTGTCCTGCCACTCGACTGTAGGATCCTACCATTTATGAGAAGAATGAATTGAAACCATAGATTTATAATATTAGCATAGAGACATAGTGAAAAATAATAGAGATACAGTAAAATTTGGTCTCTATTAAATAAGAAATATGCTTAAAACTGTAAAGTGCAGACTGAAAACAAGTTTGCTAGAATGGTGGCAACTTATCTCTAAGAAGAGATGTAATGACTACGCTCATTCACAAGAAGATGAGTACCATGAGGTTCTAAAGGAATTTTTACAATAAACATGAATGAAAAAATCCTAGATATTTAAAAACCTAACCCTAGGAGATGAAGCACCAAACATCACGTGGGCCCCGTTGGGGTAAGTTAGTACATCAACTTCCCGAGGTCGTAACTTTTTCATACTATATCCATTTAGGGTGCATGGTAGCTCGTTGGAAAGGTATTGATAATGATCTTCATTTAAGGGGCACAATCAGAGCCTTTGTAAGTTATTGAGGTGTATGATCACGAAAAAAACGTTGTTTAGACCCTCACAATCGCCCTGGTAGTTCAGGAACCCAAAAACTGCTAAAAATAGTAAGTTTCCAAAAAACTATTTTGAGTCAGTTGGACAAGGTGGGTGGCCATCGAGATTGTCCTAGATCAATCCTCCCCCCTTAGGAAGAAATGGTCTCCATTGAATTGAGTTCCCCCATCAGATGAGGAAATTTCTGTTGAACTTGGCCCCGGGTGAGCTAGTTGCCTTGGTGCAGGAGCTGCCTTGCTTTGACAACACGACAAAGTTGGATCCTTTGTTGGTGAGTGCTCTTAACTTGTGTGTCCACGGTATGATTAGTGGATGCTTGTTCCATGCAGTCAGAGTTGAGCTCTGTTGGTGTCAATTGTTCTGCTATCTCCGAGGTGTTCAATAATGGTGGAAAATAAGGTCGAAGGAGGTCCACATTGAATATTGGGTGCAAGCCAAGGAATGGGGGAAGGTTGAGTTCAAAAGAATTATCATCCACAACCTTGGTGATGATGTAGAGTCCATAAAAGAGTGGAAAAAACTTCTTATGAGGCCCTGAAAGGTGTTCCTTTTGCAAGTACAACCAAACTTTGTCTCCCACCTAAAATTGGTGTGGCACCCGGTGTTGATCATGGCGTTGCTTGTACTTGGAATTGGACTTCTGTAAAATATCCCGAACCTATTGGCGAATGTGATGGATCCGCTCAATGAACCAAGTGGCTTTATCAACTTGAGTTGGAGCATGCGACGATTCTGCCTGGATGGCCGCAAAGGGTAGTGCAACATCCATGGGACCCAATGGTTGAAATCCCAACCCCACCGGAAAGGGGTTGTGGTCAGTTGAGCTATGTATGGATATGTTGTAGTTAGTTTGAACACAGGGAAGACTCTCATCCCATGTGCAGGGATCCTTGGAATTGTACATGCGTAGGAAGTGCATGATCATCCAGTTGACGACCTTGGTTTGGCCATTTGTCTAGAGGTGGAAGGTAGTGGACTTGGTGAGCTTGGTGTCCAACAGTGACCAGGGGATCAACCAAAATGTGTTGAGGAACTGAATTTCCTGATATGAGATAATGGTTTATGGGATCTCAAAGTGTTCCCAAACTCATTCAAAGAAGACATTGGCAATAGCCTCCGCTGTGATGCTCTTCTTGTAGGCAACCAAAATTGCCATCTTGGAAAAGCAATCAACAACCACAAAAACACACTCATTTCCCCACTTGGTGGACAGAATGCCCGACATGTAGTCCATCGAGATGGATTCCCAGGGCATATCAAGAGTAGGTAGAGGAGTGTACATGCCTTATTTCTTAATGTTCAGTTTGGCAATATCGCAGGCAATGTATGACCAAATATACTTGTTGACATTCTCTCGAAGTTTCGACCAATAGTAATGTCGCTGCAAAATTTCCACTGTCTTTTCCATGCCGAAGTATCCTGCCACTTGACTGTAGTGTGCTTCCCAAATCAACTTCACTCACTCGCTTGATGGAACGCATAGATGACCCAGATGGCACAACAACCCATCCTGAAGATGGAAGTTGGTAACAGGTGTGTTTGCGCCCAACATCTAGTAAGTGTTAGCGAAGTCAGAATCTGTCACATAGAGGTGGGGTCATTAGGAGGTCTCGTGACCGCAAGAATAGAGAACTGTGGTGAGTGTCGCGACTGGAGGTCGGCTAAGGCAATCGGTGACTCGGTTGTACTTCCTATTTTATACTTGATGTTGAGGTGGACTTGTTGCAAATATGTGGACCACTTCTGATGATGGTCATTTTGCAATTTGCCTTGAGTCTACATGAACTGCAACAACTTATGATTAGTGCAGATGATTATATCCTTCCTGAGAATGTAATGCCTCCACTAGAGACAAGCCTACACAATGGAGTACATTTATTTGTCATAAGTAGGGTACTTATGGACAACATCTGATAGTGTCTCACTATGATAGGCCATGGTGTGGTCGTGCTAAGTGATGACTGTGCCCACAACATAGTCTGAAGCATATGTCTCGATCGCAAAGGGTTGTTGCAGGTCAGGTAGTCAAAGCACCGGGGCAGAGCACAAGTGCTACTTCAAATCATCGAATGCTTTCTATTGGGAGAGGCCCCACACAAATTTTTACTTACCACCACCTCCAGTTATTTGGCCGAGGGCCCATGTAATATGGGATAAACCCAACACGAACCTTCGATAGAAATTGGCAAGGCCTAAGAAGCTTCGAAGATCAGTGAGCGTGGTTGGGGATGTCCATTCATGGATGATTGGATCTTGGCTGGATCAACATGCACACCATGCGCATCAACAATGTATCCTAGATACTTGACCTTGTCCATGCCAAAGGTGCATTTTTCCAAGTTGGAATATAGCTTGTGTTGCCGAAGAGTGTGCAAAACGTGTTGAATATGCTACAAATGTTCTGCCCAAGTCTTCTTGTAGACGAGGATGTCATCCAGATACACCACCATCAAAGAATTAGTGAAAGGCCGTAAGATATCATCCATCATCCTCGTGAAAGTTGTTGGGGAATTTGTCAAACCAAAGGGCATTAACAACAATTCAAAAATACCTTCTTTTGACTTGAAGACAATTTTCCATACATCTATCAGTTCTATTGGGACCTGATGGTAGCCATAATTCATATCAATATTATTGAAGTATTTCCCCCCCTTGAGATGATCAAGGAGATCGTCGATTCAGGGAATCAGAAACTGATTCCTAATTGTGATTTTATTTAGAGCCTGGTAATCAATGCAGAGTCGCCAAGTCACATCTTTCTTCTGCACTAGCATGATTGGGCAGCAATATATCATCCATCATCCTCATGAAATTTTTTGGGGCATTTGTCAAACCAAAGGGCATTACCAACAATTCAAAAATACCTTCTTTTGACTTGAAGACAATTTTCCATACGTCTATCGATTCTATTGGGACTTGATGGTAGCAAGACTTCATATCAATCTTGTTGAATTATTTGGCCCCCTTGAGATGATCAAGGATATCGTTGATTCAGGGAATCAAAAACTGATTCCTAACTGTGATTTTATTTAGATTTTGGTAATCAATGTAGAGTCGCCAAGTACCGTCTTTCTTCTGCACCAACACAATTGGGCTTCCACAGGGTGATGAGCTAGGTTAGATGTGCCCCTCGTGGACCATTTCTTGGATCTAATGCTTGATCTCCTCATTTTCTAGCAGAGAGCAGTGATATACTGGCCCATTGTGTAGCGGTGCACCGGTGGTCAAATTGATGGGATGCTTGACCTGACAGTGCAGAGGCACCCCAATAGGTGATGAGAAGATGTCTTTGTATTCTTCCACGAGCTTATCCACTTGCTTCTACTACGTGGACAGGTGGTCGCAGAGGCCATGGATGTGGCTACAAACTTTCACTCACTATGAGAGAAAATCAGAAAGAAGACAAACGTCCTGGTCTGAGAAATGACCTTCTTGCATTGCTTGGTAGAGATCAAGGAAATAACACTAGGTGGGACTACCTCAGGTATCCTATACAATTTCCTATCCAAAGTGATAATAACACTCCGAGGCCTAGACTCATATACAACATGATGTTTTCATAAATAACGTTGGCCCAAAATAACATCACAAAATTCAAGGGGAGCAACATCACACAATACCTCATCTTTGAATGGCTTGATGTCGTACTGTTGGCTGACATGAATATTGCTTCCTTGACGGAGCCATTCGATGGTGTAGGGTTGTGGGTGCGGTGTTTTTGGCAAGGCTAACCGCTTGTCGACCTCTCTTGATATGAGGTTCTTCTAGCTACCTCTATCAACGATGAAGTGCAATGGAGTGCCTTTTACCCACATCTGTGAATGAAAGAGGCACTTGCCATCCTCTAGCTCATTAGGTTCACCAGGATGGATCTTGGTGGTAACAACAGTGGCGTTGGGTTCCGCATCAATGATTTGTCTCCCCTTTTCTGGTTTTGACTCTGATTCAGAACCTGCAATTGATTTAGAGGCTTTTTCCTCGTCCCCCAATGACTTATTTGAGCGACAATCAACAATGTTATGCCGAGGGTTCTTATGGAATTTGCACCCCTTCCCGGTATCTTTCTTCATCTTCCCAATGTCCTTCTTTTCTTGCAGCTTGAGCAGGTTGTCCCGAGCTTTCCCATCTTTTCTATGTCCTTTGTTCTATGGGATGGGGTTTCCCTTGCCCTGCTTCTGCTGTGAGGGGTTCCCAGACCCAAACTTCCGCGTCTTTTGTTTCAACTTCTACTCGATTTTGACGACATATCGATAGGTTGCGCCCAAGGATGAGATGTCCAAAAACTCAATTTTTGTCTGGATGTATCTATGCAGACCACTGTGGTACTTGAGCACTAGATGTTGCTCAAAATCTTTGATTCCTTGCTTGGTGCGCAAGGTATGGAAGACATTAGTGAACTTTGGCATTGTTTGGTCTCTTTCCTGCTGTCGTGTGGTCCATCTTGTATACAAGTCGTCATAACTTCCAAGAAGGTAATATTTTTCCTTAATAACATCACTGAAAGAACCCCAAGTGGGTGAAACTGCAAAAAATGTGGATCCCTCTATTTCCTTTTGCTCATAGAAAGTCTCAGACCAATATTTGACATGGGGGACAACCTTGAGGATCGCAAATGTAATATTTTCTCTATCAGAAAAATTGCGGATAGAAAAGTACCCTTCCAAAAGGTTTAACCATTTATCTACGACATCGACATCTATTTGACCTTCATATATAGGATTATCAAAATTGATCTTTACCTTGAAGGGGGTGGCATCTCCACTTGAGGTGGATGCATTGCTTGTCGGCAGCCGTTGAAGGATTTATGCAAAGTTGTGCCTCATCTAGTTCCTATGTTACTCAAGGGATTCCTTGAGTAACATTTTGAAAGGAACTCTTGTCCTGTTGTCTTTCTTTTCGCTCACCATGGACGGTTTCTTGGGCGTGCGAGAGCAGTTTTCCTCAAGAGATACAATCTTGAGACCCAACTCTCTATACACTGACTGCGTCGAGGACATGCATTAAAAAAAACAAGGGGCAAATTGCTCTGATACCACTGATCTCAATTTATGAGCGGAACAAAATGAAACCACAGATTTATAATATTAGCACAAAGACACAATGAAAAATAATAGAGATACAATAAAACTTGTCTTCTATTAAATAAGAAATATGTTGAAAACTGTAAAATGCAGACTGATAACAATCTTGCTAGAATGGTGGCAACTTATCTATGAGAAGAGAAGTTATGACTACGCTCATTTGCAAGAATATGAATACCATGAGGCTCTGAAGTAATTTTTACAATAACCATGAATGCCAAAACACTAGACATCCAAAAACCTAACCTTAGGAGATGAAGCGCCAAAAGTCTGTTGGGCCTCGTTGGGGTATGTTGGTACATCAACTTCCCAAAGTCATAAATTTTGCATACGATCTTCGTTTAGGGTGCACGATAGCTCATTGGAAAGTCTTGTGGGCCCTAATCGCGAAAAAACATCGTTTAGGCCCTCAAAATGGCCATGGAAGTTCAAGAACATAAAAACTGCTAAAAATAGTAAGTTTCCAAAAAACAGTTTTAAGCAAATTGGACAAGGTGGGTGGTCACTAAGATCCTCCTGGATCAATCCTCCCTCTTTAGGATGAAATGGTCTCCATTGCATTGAGTTCCCCCATCAGGTGAGGAAATTTTTGTTGAACTTGGCCATGGGTGAGCCACTTGCCTTGGTACAGGAGCTTCCCTACTTTGACAATCCAATAAACCTAGATCCTCTACTGGTGAGTGCCCTTGACATGTGTGTCAATGATATTATTAGTGGATGCATGTTTCATGCATTCAGGGTTGAGCTATGTTGGTGTTAACTGTTATGTTATCTCCAAGGTGTCCAATAATGGTGGAAAATAAGGTCAAACGAGGTCCACATTGAATACTGGGTGCAAGAGAAATATGGGGGAAGGTTGAACTTAAAACCATTGTCACCCATAACCTTGGTGATGTTGTAGGGTCCATAATGTTGTGGAGAAAGCTTCCTATGAGGCCCCATAAGGCGTTGTTTTTTCAAGTGCAACCAAACTTTGTCTCTCACCTGAAACTGGTGTGGCACCCAGTGTTGATCATGGCACTACTTGTACTTGGCACTGGAATTCTGTAAAATATTTTGAACCTGTTGGAGGATGTGCTCGATCCGCTCAATGAACTAGGTGGCTTTGTTAGCTCTAGTTAGAGCATGTGATGAGTCTGTATGGGTGGCCGCAAGGGGTAGTGCAACATCCATGGGACCCAATGGTTGAAATCCCAACCCAGCCTAAAAGGGGTTGTGGTCGGTTGATCTATGTATGGATTTGTTGTAGCTGCGCTAAAAACATGGAAGACTCTCATCCCAGGTGTGGAGTTCTTGGAATTGTACATGCATAGGATGTGCACAATCATCCCGTTGATGACCTCGGTTTGGCCATCCATCTGGGGGTGGAAGGCAGTGGACTTGGTGAGCTTGGTGTTAAGTAGTGACCTGAGGCTTGACCAGAATGTGTTGAGGAACCAAATTTCCTGATCTAAGATAATGGTTTGTGGGATGCCAAAGTGTACCCACACTCGTTCAAAGAAGGGCTTGGCAGTGGCCTCCATTGTGATGCTCTTCTTGCAGGCGACCGCAATCGCCATCTTCGAAAAGCGATCAACAACCACAAAAACACAAGCATTTCCCTGCTTGTTGGATGGAAGGCCGACATGTAGTCCATTGAGATGGATTCCCAGGGCCTATCAGGAGTAGGACGAGGAGTGTACAAGCCTTGTTTCTTAATTTCTAGTTTGGCAATAACGCACGAAGTGCAAGACCATATATACTTGTTGATATGTTGTTGAAGTTTCAACCAGTAGAAATGTCACTACTACACTGACACTATCTTTTCCACACCCAAGTGTCCTGCCACCCGACTGTAGTGGGATTCCCAAATTAGCTCCGCTCGCTGGCTTGATGGAATGCATAGATGGCCCAGATGGCACAACAACCCATCCTGAAGATGGAAATTGGTGACAACTGTGTTTGTGCCCAATAGCTGGTAGGTGTTGGTGAAGTCAGGATTTGTCTCGTAAAGGTGGGCCCATCCGAGGGTCTCGTGGCCGCAAGAATCAAGCACTGTGGTGAGTATTGTGACTAGAGGTTGACTGAGGCAATCAACAACTTGGTTGGTACTTCCTTTTTTATAATTGACGTTGAGGTGGAACTACTGCAAATATGTGGACCACTTTTGATGGAGGTCATTCTGCAATTTGCCTTGTGTCTACATGAACTCCAACGACTTATGATCAATGTGGATGACTGTTTCCTTCCCAAGAATGTAATGCCTCCACTAGTAGCAGGCCTGCATAATGGAGTACATTTCTTTGTCGTAAGTAGGGTAATTACATACAACATTTGATAGTGTCTCACTATAATAGGCCACAGGGTGGTTGTGTCGAGTGATGACTGTGCCCACAACATAGTCTGAAGCATCTGTCTCAATCTCAAAGGGATGTTATAGGTTGGGTAGTGAAAGCATTGGGGCAGAGCACAAGCGTTGCTTCAGATCATCGAACACTTTCTGTTGGGATAAGAGCAACACAATTTTTTCCTTACCACTACCTTTGGTTATTTGGTTGAGGGCCCATGCAATATGGGAGAATCCCAACATGAACCTTCGATAGAAATTTGCAAGGCCTAAGAAGCTCTGAAGCTCAGTGAGAGTGGTTCGGGTTAGCCAATCATGGATGACTTGGATCTTGGGTGGATCAACATGCACACCATGCACATCAACAATGTAGCCTAGGTATTGGACCCTGACCATGCCAAAGGAGTATTTTTCCAAGTTGGCATATAGCTTGTGGTGCCAAAGAGTGTGCATAACCTACTGAAGATGTTGCAAATGTTCTGCCCAAGTCGTTTTGTAGATAAGGATGTCATCCATATACACCACCACAAAAGAATTAGTGAAATTCCACAAGATATCGTCCATCATCATCACAAAAGTGTTTGGGGCATTTTTCAAACCAAAGGGCATGACCAACCATTCAAAAGAACCTTATTTTGACTTGAAGGCAGTTTTCCATACATCTGTCGATTCTATTGGGACTTGATAGTATCCAGATTTCAGATCAATATTACTGAAGTATTCCCCCCCCTTGATTTAATCAATAAGATCATCGATTCGGGGATTCAAGTACCGGTTTCTGACTGTGATTTTATTTAGAGCCCAGTAATCAATGCAGAGTCACCAAGTGTCGTATTTCTTATGCACCATCACAATTGGGCTTCCACAAGGTGATGAGATGAGTCAGATTTGCCTCTTGTGGAGCATTTCTTGGATATGACACTTGATCTCCTCATTTTCTAACAGAGAGTGACAATAGATTGGCCCATTGGGTAGTGATGCATCAGGGATCAAATCGATGGGATGCTTGACTTGGCAGTGCAGAGGTACCCTATTAGGTGATGAGAAGATGTCTTTGTATTCTTCCATGACCTTATCCACTAACTTTTGCTACGTGGAGAGGTCAACCATGGAGGCCATGGATTTGGCTGTAAAATTTCTCTCACTCCGAGAGTGAATCACGAAGAAGAAAAACTTCCCGGTCTGAGAAATGACCTTCTTGCATTGCTTGGCAGAGATCAAGGAAATAACACTAGGTGGGACAACCTCAGGTATCCTTTACAATTTCCTATTCAAAGTAATAATAACACTGCGAGGTGTAGACTCATATACAACATGATGTTCCATAAATAAGGTTGGTCCAAAATAACATCGCAAAATTCAAGGGGAGAAACATCACACAATACCTCATCTTTGAATGGCTTGATGGCGTACGACATGCGACATTGTTGGCTGATGCGATGATCTCTTCCTTGACAGAGCCATCCAATGATGTAGGGTTGTGGGTACAGTGTTGTCGGTAGGGCTAGCCCCTTGACGACCTTTGCTGAGATGAGGTTCTTCCACCTACCGCTATCAATGATGAAGTGCAATGGAGTGCCTTTTACCCACATCTGTGAATGAAAGAGGTGCTTCCCTTGCTTTGTCTCATCATGTTCACTAGGATGGATCTTATTGGTAGCAACGGTGTCACTGGGTTCCACGTCAATGATCTGTCTCCCCTTTTACGGTTCTGACTCAGAGTTGGAACCCACATCTGATTCAGAGGCTTTTACCTCAGCCACCAATGATTGCTTTGAGCAGAAATCAATAGCGTTATGCCAGAGTCACTTATGGAAGTCACACCACTTCCCAATATTTTTTTCGTATTCCCATTGTATTTATTTGCTTGCGCCTTGGACTGGTTGTCCTGAGGTTTCCCATATTTGCTATGTTCTTTGTTCCATGGGTTGGGGCTTCCCTTGCCATGCTTCTGTTGTGCGGGGTTCCCAGACTCAAATTGTCACGTCTTTTGTTTCAACTTCTGCTTTATTTTGACGACATATAGGTAGGTCGTGCCCAAGGATAAGATGTCTAAAAAATCCATTTCTTTATGGATGTATCTATGCAGACCATCGTGATACTTGAGCACCAAATGTCGCTCAGAATCTTTGATACCCAACTTGGTGCGCAAGGTATGGAAGACATTAGTGAACTCTGGCACTGCTCGGTCTCTTTCCTGTCGTAGTGTGGTCCATCTTGTATACAAGTCGTCATAACTTCCAACAAGGTAGTATTGCTCCTTAATAGAATCCCTAAAGGAATCCTAACTAGGTGCAACATCAAATAATGTGGATCCCTCTATTTTATTTTTCTCATAGAAAGTCTCCCACCAATATTTCACATGGGGGACGACGTTGAGGAGCGCAAATGCAATCTTTTCTCTATCGAAAAAGTTATGGATTATAAAATACCTTTCTAGAAGGTTTAACCATTTATCTACGACATTGACATCTAATTGAACTTCAAATATAGGAATATAAAAATTAATCTGTACCATGAAGGGGGTCGCACCTCTGCTTGAGGTGGATGCGTCATTTGTCGGGAGTCATCGAAGTATTTGTGCAAAGCTGTCCCTCATCTCATTCCTATGTCGCTCAAGGGCTTCCTCGAGAAACATTTTGAAAGGATCTCCTGTCATATAATTTTTTTTTCTCCCACCATGGATAGATTCTTAGGCATGCGAGATCATTTGTCCTCCAAAGAACCAATCTTGAGACCCAACTCTCTATACCCTGACCGCCTCGAGGACATGCATTAAAAAAAAGACAAGGAGTAGACCGCTTTGATACCACTTATCCAGATTTATGAATGGAACGAAATGAAACCACATATATAATATTAACACAGACACACGATGAACAATAACAAAGATACAATAAAACTTGGTTTCTATTAAATAAGAAACATGTTGAAAACTGTAAAATGCATACTGAAAACAAGCTTGCTAGAATGGTGACAACTTATCTCTGAGAAGAGATGTGACGGCTGTTGAAATAATGTAACTGCGAAGAGCATTCTTATTATTATTTTGTTATTGGATTAAATCCCCATTGTGGATTAATCATGTTATTAGTATTATTGGATTAAATCCCCATTGAGGATTAATCATGTCATTATAATTATTATTGTTGTTAGATTAATCCCCATTGAGGATTAATCATGTCGGTAATTGGATAAGGACCAAATCCCATTTTGCGGATTGGTCATCGGACAATTACAAAGTGTGGAATAAGAAGTTGGCCCCAACGGTTATAATGGAAGGGCCAGAATTAATTAAAGGTGGGTTTACCCACCCAGAGTGAGAGGTCGGCCCTGCCAGATGGTGACTCTTCACACGTGCCAGATTGATATAAATAAGAGGTTGGCGCCTCACTTCTTACACACACTTCACTTTCTCATTATC
Source organism: Picea sitchensis (assembly GCA_010110895.2). Taxonomy (NCBI): domain Eukaryota; kingdom Viridiplantae; phylum Streptophyta; class Pinopsida; order Pinales; family Pinaceae; genus Picea; species Picea sitchensis. Next base: position 335,520 of record SNQJ01S0000015.1, on the reverse strand, counting down.
TTATGAGGCA
>SNQJ01S0000015.1:318486-328573 GCA_010110895.2 Picea sitchensis | reverse complement strand
TCTTCTTCTGATTCATGTTCTTCTGTAGAGTCTGATTCATCATCCTTTAGATAAAACTCTATCTTCTCCGGTTCTTCCTTACTTGGTAGGGCTTCCTGTTTAACAACATCCTTTATTTCTCTAAATACCACATCTCGGCTATACACTACCTTATTAGTTTATGGGTTCCAAAGCTTATAACCTTTGAGACCATATTTATATCCAATAAAGATACACTTTTCAGCCTTCTTATCCAACTTACTCCTATTTTCCTTTGGAACATGAACATATGCATCACAACCAAAAACCTTGAGATGTGTGAGAGCAGGTTCCTTACCAGTCCGTACCTCTTGTGGAGTCTTGTCGTCCAACGTTGATGAGGGTGATTTGTTGACCAGGTAACATGCAGTACCCACTGCCTTTGCCCATAATTCTTGCCCTAACCCGACACCGCTGAGCATGCACCTTGCTTTTTCCATTAGCATCATGTTCATCCTTTCTGCAACTCCATTCTGCTGAGGTGTATATGGAGTAGTCTTCTGCCTTGCTATATCGCACTTATTACATAATTTTTCAAATTCATTTCCGCAGAACTCTCTGCCATTATCTATCCTCAACACCTTAATTCTTTTCTCTGTTTGATTCTCAACAAGAGCCTTAAACTCTTTAAACCTGTCAAAGACTCCAGATTTCTTCCTGAGGAAATATATCCAAGTCTTCCTCGAGAAGTCATATATAAATGAGACACAGTACATAGATTTTCCCAATGATGGGACTGACACAGGTCCAAAAACATCAATGTGAACTAGCTGTAAAATTCCTTTTGCCCTCGTTGCACCAAAGGGGAATCTTACCCGATTCTTCTTCCCATATAGACAATGTTCACAGAATCAAAATCCAGTGAGAAATTAGACATACCTTCAACGATACCTTTACCATGTAGTAGTTGAAGACCCTTCTCTCCGATATGCCCCAGTCTTTGATGCCACAACATACCCTTTTCTCCAAAGATTGTAGGAGTTTTTTCTTCTTCAACGCCAATATTAGGAACAATGGAACTATTACACTCATCAGTAATAGTGCTTCCTTGCAGCTTATACAAAGTTCCAAACCAAACTCCCCTCAGCAACACCATTACTCCTCGAACCATCCTACAGGTTTCCTTTTCAAATATTGTTTTTACCCCTGCATCGTCCATTTTGCTTACATAAATCAAATTTATGGCCAAACCTAGGATGTGCATAACACTAGGCAATGTTCTAATCCTTCCATCTATGAGCCTCAACTTGACCCTTCCTCTTCCTATGATTTCGGTTGTCGAATCATTACCTCCATCATACCTTTCATATTCCCAGAACCACTCCCTGTGGGGAGTCATATGAAAGGATGCACCAGAGTCAACCAACCATGACTCATGATCTGCATGTGTGACTCAAGAGGCCAAGTACACATCCCCTCCTTCTTCCTTCGAGGTATTTTCTTCTATAGAAGAAGATTCTTCAGATCCCTTCTTTTTCTCAACTTTGGGTCTACACTGCTTCTTATAGTGCCCTTCTTTTCCACATCTCCAACATACCCTTACAAACTTTCCGGGATATTTAGATCTACCCTTAGACTTAGATCTCTCACTTGAGAAATTAGATCTGTTTCTTTCCTAGGAACGTCCTCTTGCAAATAATGCGTCTGTTCTATGTCCTTCCATATTCTTCCATATCATCTCCTCTGACAACAAGGATGAGACCACTTCTTCAAACTTCAAGGAAGTTGTATTACTACCTATGGCCACAACCAAACTATTCCACGAGTCTGGTAAAGAACACAACAAACCGATACATTTATCTTCATCTAAAATTTTAATCTCAACAGATATTAACTGACTTACAACAGTATTGAAGGCATTCAAATGCTCTGCCACCAAGTCTCCATCTCTCATCCTCAGGTTATACAACTTCTTTCTCAGGAATAGTTTATTTACCAGGGACTTAGACTGATACAACTTCCCCAAATTTTCCCATAAATCCTTGGTTGTAGCTTCCTCTGACACATTCAGTNTGACTTGGATTAGTCCAAAACCCTAATTCCTTAACCGGAAATAGAAAACCATCGGCAAAGAAACCATGTGCTGAAAAACCACCTACATATAATGCGGTCTCGATGCAGAGAATATAACACATACCCAACATTCCTCGAGCAAAATTTTGAAAGGATCTATGGTCCTGTCGTCTTCCTTTTTGCCTACCATGGACGGTTTCTTAGGCGTGGGAGAGAAGTTGTCCTCAAGAGAAACAAGCTCGAGACCCAACTCTCTATACCATGATCGTGTTGGGGACATGCATTGAAAAAACAACAAGGAGTAGACCATTCTGATACCACTGATTTGGATTTATGAGAGGAACGAAATAAAACCACAAATTTATAATATTAACACAGAGACACAGTAAAAAATAACAAAGATACAATAAAACTTGGTTTGTATTAAATAAGAAATATGTTGAAAGTTGTAAAATGCAGACTAAAAATAAGCTTGCTAGAATGGTGGCAGCTTATCTTTGAGAAGAGATGTGACGAATACGCTCATTCACAAGAAGATAAGTACCATGATGCTCCAAAGGAATTTTTACAATAAACATGAATTCGAAAACCCTATACATCCAAAAAACTAACCCTAGGAGATGAAGTGCCAAAAGTCATTTGGGGTAAGTTAGTACATCAACTTCTCGGGGTCATAACTTTTGCATACAATATCCATTTAGGGCGTACAATAGCTCATTGGAAAGTTGTTGACAAGGAACTTCATTTAGGCGATCAATTAGAGCCTATAGTAATCATTAAGGTGCATGATCATGGAAAATCGTCGTTTAGGCCCTCAAAATGGCCCCAGAAGTTTAGGAACCGAAAAATTGCTAAAAATAGTAAGTTGCCAAAAAACTGTTTTGAGCCAGTTGGAAAAGGTGGGTGGCCACCAAGATCCTCCTGTAATAATTCTCCCCCCTTAGTAATAAATGGTCTCCATTGCGTTGAGTGCCCCCATCATATGAGGATATTTCTGCTGATCTTGGCCCCAGGTGAGCCATTTGCCTTGGTGCAGGAGTTTCCCTGTTTTGACAACCCGATAAAACTAGATCCTCTATTGAACTATGTGTCCATGATATGATCAATGGATGCATGTTCCATGCAGTCAAGGTTGAGCTCTATTGGTATCAACTGTTTTTTTTAATCTCCGAGGTGTTCAATAATGGTGGAAAATAAGGCTGAAAGAGGGCCACATTGAATACTAGGTGCAAGCCAAGGAATGGAGGAAGGTTGAGGTGAAAAGCATTGTCACCCACAACTTTTGTGATGGTGTAGGGTCGATAACATAGTGGATGAAGCTTCCGATTAGGCCCTGTAAGGTGTTCCTTATGCAAGTGCAACCAAATTTTATCTCCCAACTGAAACTGGTGTGGCACCCGGTGTTGACCATGGCGCTGCTTGTACTTGACATTGGACTTCTATAAATATCATGAACATGTTGGCGGATGTGTTGGATCCACTCAATGGACCAGGTGGATTTATCAGCTCCAGTTAGAGCATGCGATGAGTCTGCCTAGGTGGCCGCAAGGGGTAGTCCAACATCCATGGGACCCAATGGTTGAAATCCCAACCCCACCTGAAAGGGATTGTGGTCGGTTGAGCTATGTATGGCTCTATTGTAGCTATGTTGAACATAGGGAAGACTCTCATCCTTGGTTCATGGGTGATTATAATTGTACATGCGCAGGATGTGCACGATCATCCGGTTGATGAGCTCAGTTTGGTCATTCGTCTAGGGGTGGAATGCAGTGGACTTGCTGAGGTTAGTGCCCAACAGTGACCAGAGGCTTGACCAGAACATGTCGAAGAACCGACTGTCCCAATATGAGATAATGGTTTGTGGGATCCCAAAGTGTACCCACACTCATTCAAAGAAGATCTTGGCAATGCCTCCATTGTGATGMTCTTCTTGCAGGCGGCCAAAATCACCATCTTGGAAAAGCGATCAACAACCACAAAAACACAGTCATTTCCCTGSTTTTTGGATGGAAGGCATGACATGTAGTCCATTGAGAAGGATTCCTGGGGCCTGTCAAGAGTAGGCAGAGTAGTGTATGGGCCTTGTTTCTTATTGGCCGATTTGATAGTAGCACAAGCAGTGCMGGACTGGATATACTTGTTGACATCCTGTCGAAGTTTCAACTAGTAGAAATGTCACTGCAACACTACCACTATATTTTCCACATTGAAGTGTCYTGCCACCCGACTATAGTGGGCTTCCCAAATCAACTTTGATTGCTCRCTTGATGGAACGCATAGATGGCACAGCTGGAAAAACAACCCATCATGAAGATGGAAATTGGTAGGTGTTGGCGAAGTCACGATCTGTCTCATAGAGGTGGGGCCATCCAGAGGTTTTGTGGCTACAAGAATCAAGCACTGCGGTGAGTACCGCGTCTGGAGGTTGGTTGAGGCAATCAACGAATCTGTTGGTACTTCATGTTTTATACTTGATGTTGAGGTGGAACTACTGCAAATACGTGGACCACTTCTCATGGCGGTCAATCTACAATTTTCCTTATGTCTGCATGAACTGCAATGACTTATGATCAGTGTGGATGATTGTCTACTTCCCGAGAATGTAATGCCTCCACTAGTGGCAGGCTTGCACAATGGATTACATTTCTTTGTCGTAAGTAAGGTACTTATGGACGACATCTGATAGTGTCTCACTATGATAAGCCACAGGATGGCTGTGCTGAGTGATGATTGCACCCACAACATAGTCTGAAGCATTTGTCTCGATCAAAAAGGGTTGTTGCAGGTCAGGTAGTGAAATCACTCGGGCGAAGCACAAGAGCTACTTCATATCATCGAACACTTTCTATTGGGATAGGCCCCACACACATTTTTCCTTACCACCACCTCTGTTTATTTGGCTGAGGGCCCATGCTATATGGGAGAATCCCAACACAAACCTTCGATAGAAATTGGCAAGGCCTAAGAAGCTCCGTAGCTCAATGAGGGTAGTTTGGGCTAGCCAGTCACGAATGACTTGGATCTTGGCTGGATCAACATGCACACCATGAACATCAAAAATCTAGCCTAGGTACTGGAAATAGTCCATGTCGAAGGAGCATTTTTCAAAGTTAGCATATAGCTTGGGTTGTCGCAGAGTGTGAAAAACCTGCTGAATATGCTACAAGTGTTCTGCCCAGGTCTTCTTGTAGACGAGGATGTCATCCAGATACACCACCACAAAATAATTAGTGAAAGGCCGCAAGATATCATCTATCATCCTCATGAAAGTTGTTGGGGTATTTGTCATACCAAAGGGCATGACCAACCATTCAAAAATACCTTCTTTTGACCTGAAATCAATTTTCCATACATATGTCGGTTCTATTGGGACCTGATGGTAGACGGACTTCGAATCAATCTTACTGAAGTATTTGTCCCCCTTGAGCTGATCAAAGAGATTGTCGATTCGGGGAATCGAGTACCAGTTCCTAACTATGATTTTATTTAGGTCCCGATAATCAATGCAGAGTCGTCAAGTGTCATCTTTCTTCTGCACCAACACGATTGGGATTCCACAAGGTGATGTGCTGGGTCATATGTGCCCCTTGTTGAGCAGTTCTTGGATCTAACGCTTGATATCCTCGTTTTCTAATAGAGAGCAACGATAGATTGGCCCATTGGGTAGCAGTGCACTGAGGGTCAGATTGATGGGATTCTTGATCTGATAGTGCATAGGTACCCTAGTAGGTGATGAAAATATGTCTTTGTATTATTCCATGACCTTATCCACTTGATTATGCTGCGTGGGGATGTCGGTCGCGAAGGCCATGGAGGTGGTTGCAAACTTTTGCTCACTCTGAGAGAAAATCATGAAGAAGACAAACTTCCCGGTCTAATAAATGACCTTCCTACATTGCTTGGCAGAGATCAAGGAAATAGCATTAGGTGGGACTGCCTCAAGTATCTTGTACAATTTCATGTTCAAAGTAATAATAAAAATGTTAGGAATAGACTCATATACAACATGACGTTTCCATAAATAAGGTTGGCCCAAAATAACATCACAAACTTCAAGGGGAGCAACATCACACAATGCCTCATCTTTGAATGGCTTGATGTCATACGATAGGTGACACTGTTGGATCATGCGAAGATCGTTTCCTTGACACAACCATTTGATTGTGTAGGGATGCGGGTGTGACTTTTTCAGCATGGCTAGCTTCTTGACAACCTCTACTGAGATGAGGTTCTTCTTCCTACTGTTATCCACGATGAAGTGTGGCAGAGTGCCTTTTACCCACTTCTGTGAATGAAAGAGGCGCTCTCCTTCCTCTGGCTCATCAAGTTCACCAGGATGGATCTTGGTGGTATAAATGGTGGAGTTGGGTTCCGTGTCAATGATCCATATCCCCTTTTCCAGTTTTGTCTCAGAGTCGGAACCCACATCTAATTCAAAGGAGTTTACCTCTTCCACCAATGACTACTTTGAGAGACAATCAACAGTGTTATTCCGGTAGCTCTTATGGAAGTCGCACCAGTTCCTGGTATCTTTCTTTGTCTTGACATTGATCTTCTTTTATCGCGGCTTGGACTGGTTGTCCCGAGGTTTCCCATCTTTGATATGTCCTTTGTTCTGTGAGTTGGGGCTACCCTTGCCCTGCTTCTGTTGTGAGGGGTTCCCAGAACTAAACTGTCGCGTCTTTTGTTTAAGCTTCTGCTCATTTTTGACGACATATTGGTAGGCTGCGGTACTTGAGCACATGATTTTGCTTAGAATATTTGATACCCATCTTGGTGTGCAAGGTATGGAAGACATTAGTGAACTATGGAACCGTTTGGTCTCTTTCTTGTCGGAATGTGGTCCATCTTGTATAAAAGTCGTCATAACTTCCAAAAGGGTAGTATTGTTCCTTAAAAACATCATCGAAGGAAACCCAAGTGGGTGCAACTATAAATAATGTGGATTCTTCTATTTAATTTCGCTCATAGAAAGTCTCCCACCAATATTTGACATGGGGGATGACCTTGAGGTGCACAAATACAATCTTTTTTCTATTGGAAAAGTTGTGGATGGAAAAATACCCTTCCAAAAGGTTTAACCATTTATCTACGACATCGACATCTATTTAACCTTCAAATATAGTAATATCAAAATTGATTTGTACCTTGAAGGGGGTGGCGCCTCCGCTTGAGGTGGATGCGTCGCTTGTTAGCAACGGTCGAAGGATTTGTGCAAAGTTGTCCCTCATCTCGTTCCTCTGTCGCTCAAGGGATTCCTCGAGCAACATTTTGAAAGGATCTTGTATCTCGCCGTCTTTCTTTTTGCCCACCATGGATGGTTTCTTGGGTGTGCGAGAGCAGTTCTCCTCAAGAGAAGCAAGCTTGAGACTGAACTTTCTATACCTTGATCACGTTAGGGGTATGCATTAAAAAATTCGATAAGGAGCAGACCACTCTGATACCACTAATCCAGATTTATGAGCAGAACGAAATGAAACCACAGATTTATAATATTAACATAGAGACACAATTAACAATAATAGTGATACAGTAAAACTTGGTTTGTATTAAATAAGAAATATGTTGAAAACTGTAAAATGCAGAATGAAAACAAGCTTGCTAGAATGGTGGCAACTTATCTCTGAGAAGAGATGTGACGACTATTCTCATTCATAGGAAGATGAGTACCATGAGGCTCTAAAGGCCTTTTTACAATCAACATGAATGATAAAACCCTAGACATCCAAAAACCTAACCCTAGGAGAGGAAGCGCCAAAATTCACGTGGGCCCCATTGGGGTAAGTTAGTACATCAACTTCTCGGGGTCATAACTTTTGCATACGATCTTCATTTAGGGAGAACAATAGCTCGTTAGAAAGGAATTGACTAGGAGATTCATTTAGGGGGGCTCAATAAAAGTCTTTAGAAATCATTGATGTGTTTGATCGTGAAAAAACGTCGTTCATGCCCTCAAAATGGCCCCAAAAGTCTAGGAACCTAAAAACTGCTAACAATAGTAAGTTTCCAAAACGGTTTTGAGCTAGTTGGACAAGATGGGTGGCCATCAAGATCCTCCGGGATCATTCTACCTATATTTTCACCATAATGGGCCTGGATTCATTCAAGAGTCGCTTCAAATCATTTGAAGTGCCCTTTTATCTTGTTCCATATTAAATCCATACTAATGAAAGTTCCTCGATTCACATTATTATTACCTTGGATCTTGAAATGTAGGATGCAACATAAAGGAGACACATAATTAACGTCTAGGGGAGGGTTGGTCACATAGTTAGTTGACATGGCTTGTATATTCCAAGGCTTGAAATAAAGGAGGCGGCATGAGGGAGAGGGAAGATATATTGATAATCATATATGTCAGAGAGAGTCTATAAAATCTGGAGACTGAGTTTCAATAACTTCACCCGAATATCCAAATCCATAAATGAAATTGGAGAGGGAGTGAGGAGGGTTGGTTGTTGAGTTAATAGATAAGGCTTGAGTATTCCAAGGCTTAGAACGCATGGGTTGACAGGAGGTCAAGGGGATAAATATGGATAACTATATAAGCTAGAGGGAGTCTGTAATATCTGATGACCTGAGTATTTATAGTTTCACCCAAATATACAAACCCTGATACGAAATTTGAGATGGAGTGAAATCGAGATATGAGGAAGAGAGAAGGGTYAGAAGGTGAAATGTTAAGCCATAAATAATGACTCATTACCYCTTAATTGGGGCATATTAGATTAGTAATGTTATTTTATTTATGTCGTCTTTAGTCCATTAGTTGTAATTATACCTCCTAGTCTCTTATATATACCAAGGAGACATTTTCATATGGAATCATCTTGTATTTGGACATTTATGTGGGCATAAGGAGGTTTCCCCTCAAAGAGGCTTATTATCTGAATTTATCTGTTTTTCAAGGCGTTGAGTACTTATTTTGAGGTGTTTCTATGCTATATTGATATTTGGTTCCTAACATATGGTATCAGAGCTCAAGGTCTTGGGGTTTCACTGCTACATCTGAGACACCTTGAAATTTTCACTATAATTTTTTTTCTACAATGATTCAAAAGGAACGGATTGGAGGATATTTATTAGACATATCAAGGTACATTGGTTTAAAATTTCATCTATTGAGGCCTTATACTTTCGTAGATACAACTTTTGTAAAATAGGGTTCTGGAATCATCCTGAATTGAGTCATTGTGGAATTTTCACTATAATATTTTTTCTGTAATGTTTCAGAACCTGAACTCTGAAGGATATTCACAAAAATTAGTAAGGTATATGTGGTAATAATTTCAGCTTCTGGGTCATCTTACATTTGTAGATTCACCTTATGGAAGATAGGGTATCTGACTAGTCCTATTGATTAGTCTCAAGCAGGTGTTCCGGGTAAAACAATCATAACTTATTACTAGAGTATCCAAATTGAGTGAGACTAGTTGCATTGGATAGTGGACATCGCGTAGTATTTCTGGTACGAGTTTCAAAATTCTATATCAATTATTTTGTGCGGGGCACGCTATACAAGTGAGATCTCTTCGAAAGGCCAAAAATCAACAAGTTGTGGGGAAGTTACCATAAATTCCACTTGGAGCATCCATTTTTGATCAGACCCATGGCATTGCAGAGAAGAAATATCAGAGACCTACAGAAAAGAAAATTTCATACTCAGAAGGGCCGAAATTTTGGAGATACAATAAAAGGAAGATTGTCTAGCAGAACCACCTCAAAATCAAGGTTTAAAGTGATACTTGGCCAACATGCCACCAAAAAAGGGAACTTCTACAACAAACAAGCCTACAAACAATCCTACTTTTGATGAAGGTGAAGAAATGCATAGGGACATAAATGATTTACAAAAGAAAGTAGTAACAAAAGATGAAATACAAGAGATGATGGATTCAACGAAAGCTAAGTTCGAGGCAATAAATACTAAGATGGATGGTTTAAAAGGGGAGATCATGGAAGGATTGAAAATTTTCCTAATAGAGAGGACACCTGAAAGTGAAAATGTATCCCATGAAATTCATGATGAGGACACAAGGAAGGTGAATCAAGAATG
>SNQJ01S0000015.1:279322-314967 GCA_010110895.2 Picea sitchensis | reverse complement strand
TAGCTACAGTAGTGGAAGATCACATTGAGCATCAACAACAAGTTCTCCAAATATTAAAGGACAACATGACCATGGCACAAAATCGCATAATAAGCAGATCAACATCGTAGTGAAATAAGTTTTGAAGTAGGGGATTGGGTGTTTTGAAGACTACAACCATACAAACATATGTCCCTCAAACAAGCCAAGAAGGTTAATAAATTATCACCAAAGTACTATGGCCCTTATAAGGTGTTGCAATAGATTGGTACTATGGCATACAAATTGGAGTTGCCTGCATCTTCACAAGTACACCCAGTTTTCCATGTTTCATGCTTAAAGAAGGTTATAGGTGACAAGATCCCAGCTCAAATTATATTTCTAGAACTTGATGAGGAAGGAAAAATCATATTGGATCATGAAGCCATCACTGACACAAGAATTTTCCAGTTGAGGAATAGATCCATTTCAGAGTATCTCATTAAATGGAGGAAACTATCAGCTGAAGATTCCACTTGGGAAGATGAGTCTTTTATACAAAAGAATCCAGAGTTACTCAAGCATTGAGAACAACACTTGTCTCAAGGGGAGGGGCATGTTAAGCCTAAATAATGGCTCATTACCCCTTAATTGGGGCATAATACATTAGCAATGTTGTTTTATTTATGTCGGCTTTAGTCCATTAGTTGTAATTATACCTCCTAGTCTCCTATATATACCAAGGAGACATTTTCATTTGGAATCATCTTGTATTTGGACATTTATGTGGGCATAAGGAGGTTGCCCCCTCGAAGAGGCTTATTATCTGAATTTCTCTCTTTTTCAAGGCGTTGAGTACTTATTCTGAGGTTTTTCTATGCTATATTGATATTTGGTTCCTGAGTATTTATAGTTTCAGCCAAATATACAAACCTTGATACGGAATTTGAGATGGAGTGAAATCAGGATATGAGGAAGAGAGAAGGGTCGGAAGGTGAAAGCAGGAAAATTGGAGTTATAGAATTCAAAAAAGGTTCAATTTGAGAGGAATATTGCTCCACAAGACTGAAAAAACTATCAATGGAAGCCCAATCAATGTCAAGATCAGAGAGATTCTTGTTTGAAACAAAAGCAATAAAAGTGACAAGCTCGTGGAGAGCCTGCAAGTCTTTGGAGACTGAAGAGTGGTTGTCGATGGGAGAAATATGAGCGGGGATGGATTCTTTGCTTACCTATGGAATGAGACCGAAGTTGATTTTTTGAGGTCTGAACTCTGAACGTGCAATGTTTCCCATGCATGCCTTCAAAATTAACCAAACTGCACATGCACTTGGGTTATTATTGACATAACTCAATCTTAATGGAGAGGTTGTTGACAAGACCTTGACACCTCTCCTATTGTCCTTGCCACTTCCATGTATCATTAAAATAATTAAGGGACTAGATAGGTCCTTAATTCCCCTTTACTTTTCATTTTTCCTTTGATTAACCTAGATCCCATTTTTACATTTTTATCAACTTCCTCGTTATGGACTCTTTTGATATGGAATAATTTTGGGTGGATTATGATTTTAATGATATAAAGAATGTGATAAATTATGCATTTAAACATGTTTTCTCCTATTATGTTCTTATGGATTATGGCTCTTATGACAAGCATTGAGTCGCCACATATAATAAGATTTCTAATCCGGTGGGAAAGAGCTAACTTGATGTGCGCATATAGCGCAAAGGCCTCTGATTCATTATTGGTTATAGCTCCAAGTCCCCATGCGTAGTTGGTAACAATGTGTCTTTCAGGATTATAAATAATCCCCCCCGCACTTGCTGCCGCTGAATTTAGGTATTTTTTTCCCTCACCTTTTGATGTTTATGGATAACATAAGGAAGACATGCAAGAAATGTAAGAGGAGGAAAAAACAAACAGTTTCATAAAGAAGATTATGTAGGTTCATTTGAAAGTGAAGGAGCAGCTTAAGAAGAGACAACAAAAGTATAATCTCAGACATACCTAACATAGAACAAATCAAAAATCATTTATTGGGGACAGAGGGTGGCTCTATCTCAACAAAGAACCCTTGCGAGGGGAAACCAAGAAGTTGAAACCTATGAGATATAGAGCTTTTGAGATCACTGAGAAAGTTAATGATAATGATTTTCAACTAAACCTACCTCCTTACATGAGAATGCATTTATTGATCAATGTGGAGAACTTGATATTGTTTGAAATATATTTGCTAAATTGGGAAGGGGAAGAACATGTTCTATCAACAATTGAAGATTTTGCACCAAATGCACTTGAAGAATTGGAAGAGGATGCAAAATAAGGATTGAGTAACATGAGAGGAAAATAAGAACTTTGGAAAATTGGCCTCAAGGGCTAGAGTTCAAGAAATCCAAGTGATACGAGATAAACCAAGTCATAATGGAAATATTTCCTCATATTTCCATAAAATATTTTGGGGACCAAAAGCCTCTCACTTTGGAGGTGTGATCCAAATAGATCCTTGTATATTCGAAATGGCTATGTGGTTATGATATGTTTTATGGTGATCAAGAATCCTTTTCAATTTCCATGCTTGGAATATGTTTTAGAATCAATTTTGAAAGCTCATTTTCATGCCTTCGAAGAAAACGTATTATTCTACCTTCGAGAAGTTCATGAAAGATTTAAGAAGAGGGGACATTAGGATATGCAAATTCACATATAAAAGAAGGGGATATTGTTGATCCATGCTTCACACTTTGCAAAAAAACAAGCTGAATTCTTGAATTTTTGGCTAAGGCAAAGAAAACACATAGAGATATCTGGTCTAGTAGAACATAGTATTAGCTTTTCACTCTAGATGAGTTATGTAGAGCTTTAGATAAGGATTGGAACAAAGAATTGTCTTTGCAATCTACAAAATGGAGTGAAAACATTGTGCATAGGATTGGACATGGCATGAATGCATGCTAAGGTTCAAGCAAGATGTGGATGCCTCCATGATCTGCAAACACTAAAGAGTAAGTGGAGAAGAGGAGTTTCCAATCTTCGGGTAACTAAAAAGAAGAAGATCTCCATGAAAAAGAAGGTGGAAGTTTAACTAGAAAACAATGTGGCCACCCATTGGGTTGACACATGTATTTTCCAACCAATCGCAAGATGCCACACCATAGTTAGAGGAGGCCAAAAATGCTTGGATTCTGCAAAATTTGAAATGCCATGAGAAAATGCCAAGGAACTATAAGAATTGTTGATTGGGAATGGTTGAGAGGTTGTTGGTCTTCCAAACACCTACAAGTAGAAAGAATAAAAGAGGGGTTGAGAAGGGAATTAGGTTACACTAAAATTGGTTTTATCATGGGGATGTAGTTTAGACTGAAGAAGGAACAAGGGAATCAAAATTTCACCCACTAGTCGAGTTGACGTCGATTTTCACAGTTTACAGAGATGGAGAGTACAAATTTGATTAAGACTGGTTGATTGGTTTGTGGGAGAATTCTATGTCAGTGAGTTTCCCATTCTCATTGTAAATTGTATTTCCCAAGTTCTGTGTAATTTAGTGGATATCGTAATTGTGAAAGAACCACTAATAATAAGTAGAGCAAGATATCCATTTTGAAGCTGGAGTTCCCAAATTAGGGTTTTTCAAGGTATCTCTTGTGCTATCTATGTATGTGTTATTTCATTGTTGACTTTGTGAGCCTAAACACAATCATTTTTAATGGACAATAGGTTATTACAACTTTATATCTATAACTTTTATTATTCCATGAATTAAGATATACGTTGGAGAATTGTTTGGCTATAGGTATTTCATTACGGATCAACCAAGAATTCCCTCAAGATAGTCTCACATTGTATGAATTGGATATTCAAGAGAAAATTCTTGGTTAAGCTTTGGTTTACTTGTTCCAACCTTTAAAAGGCTGGATAAATAGTCCTCAAATGGCTCTAGTGAGCCATGCTTTCTAAACAAAATACCTTTATTTTGATTGCAATGGTGCTAGGCTCATGTGGGGTCTAAGGGAAGCTACCGTTTCAAACCATCAATGCATATTCTTCTTTGTTTTCGATCGAGTGGTCAAGTTGAGAATGCCCAAGGCCCACTTTCTTCTAGATTCACATTTGAAAGATAAGAGTTGCATGAGTTATATAAAAAGAGTTTGTAACCTTTAGTCCAAGCGTAAAGGTGAGGATGGTTGGATTCTTTGGCGGTGAGGACATTGTTGCTTGTATTACCACTTGTTTTAGGGGTTATGGAAAATCACCTATATTCAATGGAAGCATCATATGGTTTTCAAGGATGAGCTCGAGCTAGTCCCTTGGTGGCTACACAACAATCATTTCGATGAAAATACTAAGGCCAAGGCCACCAAGCTCCAACACCTTCTACAAGTGAAAAAAGTGTTTTGTGCTCAAGGAGATCAATCAAGAGCACAACCCCACTAGATTTGTGTAAGAGATCAACCAACCAAGTACAATTTTAGGGCGCTTTGTTTTAAAGATTATTCCATGAAAATTGTTACTCTTAGAAGGGCTTATGCCAAGCTCACTAACCAAGAGGAGATTAAGGGGGGATTCATCTCCCATTACAAGATGATGTTTCAAACCCAAGGTGTCATAGAGGAATATATGGTGGCATTGTAAATGTGTCTTAATGTGGTATCACATAGACTCTATGAGGCCCAAACAAGAATTTTCAAGAAATCTCTAACTTTAGGCAAGTTAACAATAATGGCGATGGAGATGGTCAAGGGTAATTTACTTGGAGGTACAGATTTCCATGCGGATTTTATAAGACTACTTGGGACTTTTCACCCCATACATGTTCAAAGTGTACAAGGAAGCAACACACAAGTAATCATTGGGTGCTAATGTCGAAAAAGGCCTCATTTAGATGATTCCCAATCCTAGGTACCCTAAGGTATTTACTAGTTGAGGTGACTTGTGTTCTACAAATCCATTGTTATATGCTATGGTAAAGGCCCGAAGATATCTTGTCACTAATCAAGTGGTTATGGGACTTATCAAAGGTATTACCCTTCATGAACAAGGATGTTGTAAACTTGTTAACATGCATTTTATGGAGGGATCTTAATTTCTCGCAATTTTGTAGGATCAAGAATCCATGACTAACACCATGGACTATTTGTAGATCTTTTGTATTACTTATAGTTATAGCATCCATTGAGCTAAGGCCTAATGCTTTTTTTTAAGTAAAAAATTATATTAATATTCACAGCCTATATAGTCTAGATATCGTCAAGTTCTTAGACCTGAAAAACCATGATAGTCTTCCAAGTTCATTAGGCAAAAAGACCTGCCCCATAGGGGAAACTAGGTATACCATGTATGTCACTATTATGCTTAGAAACTGAAAGATAAAACTGAAATGTCTAGTATGGATATGGCCATATCTGGAAACTATAAAGACGGACAAAAACTGAATTAACCATAAGAAAACATTCTAGAAATTCTTTGGAACTTGAGGTTCCATAGCTGAGGACTTGGTAGGACTAGCACCGTCTTCAGAAATACTGCCATGAGGACTAGTAGTTGCAACTCTTGAACCAACAGTCATAGCCCCAAGATGAGAAATGGGTGGTTGGAATATGCCTCCGTTTTTGTGATCAAATCAAGTGATGACTTTGGACATGTATTCCATTTGTATCTCTAACATCTCCATTCAACCTTTGAGCTAACAAAAATATTCATCTTTTGGAAGCATGTCGAGAAATACCATCATCTTGACATGCTAATAGAGTTCAAGGGTGTGAAATAACTTAGAGTTTTGGGTCCTGGTGCATCCCAGATATGGGATCACCCTTCCCACTTGTAAGTCAACCTCAAAGTCTTCCTTAAATTCATGAACAAGGCGAACCTCATTTTCCAGGGCCGACATGGCCACTTTTTCATCCTCAGGCACATGGGTTTCATAGTAATTGACAATGTATATTGATTCTCTTGTTGGATGAGATAACCTTGCCCTGTAAGTTCCATCATTCAAATGGCATGGCTTGTGGTCGCGATAAGCCATTAGAGTGAAGGAGGAAGTAGACAAAGTTATAGTCCCGCGGGCAAGGGGAATATGAACAAGGAGAAATGTAAGAAGAAGGGCCATAATAATATGAGAGTTGTGATTGGAGATTAAATGCTCCTATATGTTCCTAATAAACTTACCAAGAGTTGTGTCACCATCAAGGTGGATTTTGATGGGTGTTCTCATGGATATGAGTTCCTTAAGGCACAAACAATCATTCATGATGATACTTGGCATCATATCTTGCAGCGGATCATTCATCGAAATTATTATCAAATTAATGTGAACTTTGTTGAGAGACAGAGTGATCTCATTCTCCCTCATGTGAATAGTATGGATTTTCATGTCCAATGCAAACACATTCAATTCCATAATGGCATTTGCTATTATCAATTATGGAACTTGTTGAGGCTGACCGAAGGGAGAGCTCAGGGATGATGGTGGAGGTGACCTTTCCATGGCCAGGATGTGATAGGTGGACTTCCCTCGTACTAGAACCCTAAGCCACATGATGCCCCGATGACATTTGATCTTGCCTACTAGTAGACACCCCATCCATGGAGCAAATATCATATTGCACTGTAGATAGGTAGTTTTGCTTGAGCATGGAGTGAGCGATATCTACCCATGTTGACTCTAAGGTTACTGAAGGATTATCGCAGCTAGTGTTTGAAAGAAAATCAAACACTATATTGGATGAGCGTTTAACATGAGAGGAGACAAGACTAGGGAGACAAGTTAGGAGGGATGTTAGAGTGTGAATCAGGGATTCCAAACGTCGGTGCGAGGAGATTTTGGCAGGAGGGGAACCCATTGCAACTTGGTGAGAATATGTATGATGAGTTGGGAATCTCCTTCAATTATGAATTTGGAATGAAAAAGTTTGATGGAAATTTGGAGGCCTTTTATGAGGGCCTACAATTCGACAACATTATTAGAGTTTATCCTAAGATGACCAACATAAATGTGAAGAATGTTACCCATACAATCTCTGAATATGCCTCCAAATATGGCAGGACTAGGGTTTCCTTTCAAGGCCCCATCAAAGTTCAATTTAACGAAGTCCAAGGGAGGAGGGGTCCAACTAGCAGGAATGGAAGAAAGTGGTGTTGAGGGTTGAAAGGAAGGAAAGGGTGAGAGGGAAAAATGAAGCCATGTACTTAGGAGAGATTGTTCAGAGGGATGGAAATGTACATCTACAACAATATAATTCTCTTTTAAGATGGTATCTTCAAGGTTCTTTTCGATATTACTCCAGACAATGTGTTGAGGATTGGATGTGTTCTTAAATATTCAACCATTCCTTTCTTTCTAGATCTCCCATACTAGAAAAACTAGGAAGAAATGCCATATTCAGTTGAGGAGCGGACTTTTGAAATAGGAGTCCCTCCAGGATGCAATGATGACTTTGATGGATTCCCTGACCTGGTCTGATTGACAAAAGGCTATGGCTCCCATGTCCCAAAGATCTTTGCTATAGGTATAGGAACTAAGGAGGTGATCCATGGTTTCATTATGCTGATGACATAACACGCATATGTGTTGTCCCTGAAAACCTCTTTTGCATAGTTGATCCTAGGAGAGGGTTTTCCTGTGAGCATTTTTCCAGAGGAAGGTTGCCACTTTTGGCCAGAGATTGGCATTCCAGATTTTTTCCCATATGTTCTTTGCTTGGATATTTAGGTGATGAGAAGCTAAGTGGTAAGCCACTTTGAAGGAGAAGTTTCCAGCTGAGTGATATACCCATCACAGAATGTCGGGATGAGTAGAGATTTTAATTTTTCTTAGCTATAACAATTGGGTTAGAGTGAATAAATGAGATCTACTTTGAAGAGTCAAGTAATCTGGTTCAATCATCCAAGTGTTCCAATATTATTTCTCTCGTGTTGACGACCAATAGTTCTTGACAAGATGGCCTTGATTGGTTTGAAGAGGAATTTTAAATGGGAGGAGGTGTTGTCGCTCACCCCCACAAGAACCCATTTTAGGAGAAAATGGGTGTCCCCCGTTCTAAATTTTTTACAAGGCACTACATTTTTACTTTGTTGGAAAGGTGTGTTCACAAAGACATTATTCTACTACTTATACAATCTACAATCGTGTTCTCTTTTGTAAATCCAACCAGTCACAGTCAAGCAATGGTCCCCTCGACTACACCAATCAACCCTCCTGCCTAATATTTCATTGTTTCATACACTTGTTGTAGGCCCCCTGAAATTTGTTTACGTAACCTCCTTGATAAATCCCACTCGTGCACTTTTTAGCCTAAGTTTAGTCGGGATCAAAAAGACTCTTATACTGATCAAATTCCTATAGAAACCTTTTTTATGGACACACAAGAAAGGATTATGTTAGAATCATCTTTGTCAGAATGTTTCCCCTCACGCACAATTCGAGACTCCAATCCTCACACTCCAATAACTTGAGCATACAAAGTTCCCTTTGTTGTCCCACGTGGCAACCAATAGATGGACAAAGATAGAACCAACATGTACTTAAGACCACCGTGCCGATGCATCCAATTTGACTATGACCTTATGACGTGGCGTGTTAGTATTTGTCATCTTTTTGGATCCTTGCACTACTTACTTTTATTCATATATTTGAAACGAATCACACCCCATGGTATCGAAGTAATATTAATTTGATACCATCTCTGTTGGAGTTATAAAGTTCTCTTAACCTAGCATACTCTGAAACATAACGTCTGACATCATCACACAAATTCTTTTTAGTCATCTATGGTCGACACACAAACCCAATAAAAGGGAATATTCCCTTGATACCCGTCCCTCAGAGTCTTCTTAAAACCACATATTGTTAACCTCTCATTGAATGACTTTGATAGGTCCCACATGTCCCCAAACTTCGCTCATGCCACCTCGACACATGAATCCATGTGAGAAGGAATATACCTTCGATACCCCTCTTGTCGGTGCATGAATTGATCCATAAGCTTTCCCACTCCAACCTCACAACTCCAATAGTTGTATTTTCAAGTCTAGGCCACTCGACGACTTTGATATGCAGATTTGGGTGATCTACACTCTTAATTCGCATTAATGACAGAGATTGTGGTCGGATTTTGAAACCATCCTTGTACACATGTGAGCTATTACACATTTAGGGGGGATTTGATACATATTAATTGGCAMTAAACCCTCATTTTCCAACCTATCTTCCTCCATAAGTTTGTAAAATGCCCTCTCGGTTTGGATTTGCTCAGTGATACTCTTAGACYATTTTCTTAGCTCAATTGCAGGTATCACATCTTCTTAGTAAATAAATTGTCTCATTACAGTTGTCGCATTACTTTCCCTGGATTAATTCATGTTTTGAATTGGCGATGTAGGATTTGGCCGACAACTTATCTTGGTGAGCCAGAATACTAGGAGACCGAAAGGCTCTATCTATTTCCAGTCAGCCTTTGCGCCTTAAACATCTTCCTACCAAGTAGATGTCTTGGTGAAATACATGACCCATCACACAAGTGAAGACCACAATCATAGACGTGAATAAATCTACATGATGTTGAACACTATATATTTTCCTCCAGAAGACAAGAACATGGAAGTATACTAGAACATCCAAAAAAGCGACATCCATCTGGTTGATGCCCGACCAACAATTTTTCCCTATAATGAGTTAGTGCAATGGTGTTTCAAACAATTTGACTCGAACACCGTAACTATCATGAGCAAGTAGGGGCGGTGAGTAGCATTCCTGAGACTCAAGAACATCGGGCCAAGATACCACTTACCCATTCCCACATGTGCTCTCAATGAGCCGTTCTTGAAAGGTTTTGCTGAAGATAAAAAAGGGCCAAAAAAGCTAATGAAACATTGGTGGGTGGATGAGGATGAGACACTTAAACAAGGACAAAAATTGGTCCCCACCCATAGACTCAAAGCACCTTACAAATTGTAAAGTCGCTATGTTGAGTCAGCTATATGGTGAGGAGAAAAGCACACATTTTTAGATGGTTTGGCTGCCACTAGCCCATACTATCATGAAAACTGGACAAGTGTTCAACTGGGTTGACATCTTGGCTTTGAATATTTGTCTCCACTTGAAAAGCATTCAAGGTATGAGAAAGCCCTATTTTTATATGTCAACCTACTTAATTGATGCCATCTGTTCCTTGGTACAATTTCTTGACCTTGGGTGGAACTGGGACCAGAATCTCCCCCCTATACATGTGTATTGCTCTGAGTTATGGAGTATAAATTACATAAGATACTTTTATGACATTTGTAACCTTTTCCTTGCCCCTCTGCACACTGTACTTTTCAGGTTCCCAAGACACAATATTTTCTTTGAGGCTAGAACTAGGATGAAAGGAATAGTTGACTGGTACTTTTGCAAATATTACTCATACATTAGGGTGTATGGCACCACTGTATCCCCACACCTTCTACCCTAATTTGTCCCAGATTGTTTATTAATGAGGGAAATTTCCTACCAGATCATGGGGACAAGGGTCACTTCATTACTTTTGAGTAGCAACAAAAATATATGGCCAATGTTTCTAATCCACATAGGGAATTACGCCATTTCAGATGGCCCTCATGCAAGGAAAGAGTAAGATTCCCTACAAGATGTGTGCCTCTGTCTAGGAGAGCCTCAGAACCATGACCCTCATGAGCTTGTAGTCATCCACATCAGATCTGTCGGTCTCACTCACTCTAACATCCACATGGTTGATTTTGAAGAAGATAAGTTTAAAGGAATCCTTGCTTATGAAGAGGTTCTACAAAAGTTGCCCGATGATGCTGCCAAACAAGAAATTGAAGATGAACAAGAGGAAATGAAGAGGGAAACATTTGATCAGTTTCAGATATTGATACAGTAGAAACAAGACAAAAACAACATTAAAGAGTAGGAAAAGCTAGGAAAGAAGAAAAGTTAGAACAAAAGAGACTCCAAGATGAGGAGGAATATCAAAGAAGGAAAGCCAAAGAGGAAATAATCAAAAAAGAAAATGAACTCAAAACAGAACATGTTTCCCTTCAAAATAAGAAAGTTGAAGAAACATAAGCTAAGAGATTAGTCAGCGAGGAAAAGGATAAACAAACAATCGATGAGGCTGAGTCTCAAAAGAAGGCAAAAGCGTTGTTGAAACAACAACAGTTGAGAAAAACTCTGAACACCGCATCAATGCCCAATATGGGCATTGTAAATGTTCCACCTCAAGACTTCACCCCCCTCAATGCCATTCTGAGGGATTCCTCTCTCTCATCACAAGATTTGAATTTCGAAGGCACTGTAGTGGATATCAAAGACTATTATTATGATGATAGGATGAAGAATATCAAGAAGAGGTAAAATACAATAAAAAGAGGAGAAGCCAACAAGTACAAGTCATCTATAGGGAGAGTAGTGGAGTGGAAGGCGTGTCCTAACCTAGAAGAAAATGTTGTTCAGATGGCCTTTTCTCTCCATGATTTCGCAGGACTAAATGCCTCATTCATCCTTGAAGTGACCAATGCCTTAAGCATGACCAAGACTGGGATCACAGAGTTCGAAACCAAATTGAAGAATGTAAAATATGAGCTCACTTCGGAGTTTGAGAAAACCATGAAAGTGGTTGATACTCTCAACGTGAAACAACTAAACAAAGCTCTGCAAATGCAAAGAGATGAGATGAATGATGAGTTCGAGAGAAGGATGCATACCCAAAGGCACACCCATGACAAAGGCTTGGAATTGGAAAGACAAAAGCTCAAAATGGCCCTGGAAGAGAACATGACATTAATACTCATTGTGGAGATTATCAAGGCCAAAGCATTAGAGATAAATGACAAGCAACTAAATAAGAATCTTGCAATAGAGCATAAATAATTCCTCAATCTACTCAATAACATACAAGTTGGTCAAGATTATAAACTCAGGCTTGCATTGGAGCAAAAAGAATTCCTCAATCTTCTCAATAATATACAGGTTGGTCGAGATGATCAACTCAGGCTACATGATAGGTTAATAGAAATTCAAGGACAACATCAAGAAGCAAATTAGGCCCTTGAGAAAATTCTTAATTGACAAGAAATGCATAGATCACCCCCTACTACACTACTAGTGTATTCTATTGAAGAAATACTCAGATACCAAGTTTTTTTCGACACTTGGAAACCCTTCTTGAGAAATGTACAAGTTACCCAAAAAGCAACACTTAACATCTATATGAAACTATGGAATAGCTCAAACGATCTCATGAAGGAATTTGAAATGCATCCAATGCTCTCCATCAATGAAGTAACACCTACCACTACAAGAATCGTTGAGGTGGAAGAGCGCAAGAAAATTAGCCAAGCAAACATGCAAAGCTAGATGGAGATTGGAAAAGAAACCCTGGAGGAATACTTGTTAAGACCTACCCGACCCATCATCAAAATCCAACAATTTGTTAAAAGCACAACGAAGGAGTTACAACAAGAAGTGTCCTCTAAATCTTGCAGTGGAGAATTAATCATTGAAAGACCGCAATCCGACAAACTGGAAGACATAATGAAAGATTATTCCCTCTAGGAAGAGTATCAAAACTAGATGCAGAATGCGACCAACTCGTGATGATTATATTTTGTAACTGTCCCAGATGCCTCGTTTCTCTACTTTTGAAATCTTGTTTTCGGATTAGGCGTATGAAGAGTCATTTTTGTAAAATGACCTAGTACTTATACTTGAATCATCATAATGTGAATAGTCTCTCCATATTATAAAAAATGAGGATTGTCCATAGAAAAGGGCTTTTGGTTTTCGAATGTAGTTGAAGAATATTTTTACTGCAAATTAATTTGAACCAGAGACATTTTTAAGGATTGTGGTGTTAATGTGTATGAGTGATACTATTCAAATTTATGCATGTTTATTCCTGTAGAGTATGAATGTTGATTTTATGAATTACTTCTGAATTAATTTTCATATGTTTACATTTGCCATAATTTTCACTTTGAGTACAACAACAATGTGATGTAGTTAGTTAATCGACTATTTGTATCTAATTGGTTATGTTGTTAAGCTTTCATGTTACTTGTCTATACAAATTACTTCTATACAAGTAATACAAATACTTTACTGTACTCACCTTTTACTTTGCTCCTGATCAAGATAGGTTAGCTTAGAGTAAAATAGGAGTGCATCTTAGGACAATAATTAATCATCTTAGTTTAGAAGTAGTTCTTTAGATTTTTTTTTTTCATCTCGGAACCTTTGGTTCTCAGATTCATATTTAGATAATATATTAGTTAGATTGGTAATTAGGACAAAATTTGGTCAAAAATTCTATCCCAAATGAGAGCGGGTCTAATTGGGACTTGCCATCAGTCGTTCTCCCTCATCTTCTTGACAAGCCATCCAGACCAGTCAACAGGAGGCTTCCATGTGATTGAATGGTTGGTAGTTGCTTCCAACGGTCTTCCCAAAAGAGAGTTGTATGCCCATCTCTAATCTCCCAAAAAATGTTCTTTTGTATGAGCCATTTATTTTTCCATACCGAGTTCCAGATAAGAGAGCCCGAAGTGTAATTCATCATTCAGATAAGTTATTTGGAGTGGAGTTGATTTGCATATTTTCTTTTCCAAAGGTTGCTCCAGAATTCCCCTTTTGTTGTAGCCAATTCCACCATAGTTTTCCCCCCAGGGTGTTGGAAATAATTTATGGATCTCTTAGGCCCAACCCTCCATGAAGTTTAGGGAAGCATAAGGTGTTCCAAGAAACCAAGGCCCATTTTTTTTTACCTTGAGATCCTTTCCATAAGACATTTATTAGGAGGCCTCTTACGGATTGGAGGATTTTTTTTGGGGCTAGCAAAGCCAAGAAGAGATAGAGTGGAATGGCCTGAAGAAGATATTTGAGGAGGATAAGGAAATTTGCAAAGTTAAGAGGGTGGAAAGTCCAACTGGATAATTTCTTGCTAAGATGAGAGAGAAGGATTCCCGAGTGTTGTTGCAGAACCCAGAAGTCAAGAGAGGAACTCTCACATATTTGGTTGGAAGGGAACTCCTCGGAAATCCTAGGATGCGAGAGACGTGGAATTGGATCGACAAAGGGGTGTTGAAGAAGAAGATTTGAGACTTTAACTAATTAATAGAGGTATCAGAGCCTTCCATGAAGGTGTCAAGCACCGATTTGAAAGTTCAAGCCTCTTTTGATGATGGGATTCCCATGAGAAGTGTGTTGTCCACAAATTGGTTATGGGTGAGAGGATCATTCGAGTTATGAAGAGTCAACCCCTGGAGTTTGTGATTTTCAGCCGCTACTTTGAGGCTGCGGCCTAATCCTTCAGTCATCAAAATGAAGATAAAAGGGGAGAGAGGGCCTCCTTGACGGATACCTCTTGATGGGTGGAAGGGAGGAGAGGGAGAGCCATTGATCAAGATAGAAAAAAAGGAGGAGTTGAGGCCTAGAATCCAGTCGATCCAATCAGGGTGGAATCCAAAGGCTTTTAGAATTTCTCATATATATTTCCAACTTAGTTTGTCAAAGGCCTTGTACATGTCCAATTTGATTAACATGACAGGTGTCCTCGTTGTGTTTAGGGAGTGTGCTACTACATGGAAAAGGATAATGTTGTCTAGAATTCGATGCCCTTCAACATATCCAGACTGTTCGAGAGGGATTATCCTTGGAAGGAGATGTTTAAGGCGAAGATCAATGACTTTATAAATAATTTTTTAAACAACATTGCAGAGGGAAATTGGGTGGAATAATTTAGGGTCGGTTGATTTTTCCTCTTTAGGGATCAAAGCTAGGAAATTTGTGTTCAAAGCAGGGAAGACTCCTAACATCTTCTACGATTCTTGTACTAGAGCACATACATCCATTTTTACAATCGACCAACAACGATGAAAAAAGTCAGAAGTAAAGCCATCAGGGCTAGGAGATTTTCCAACATCCAGGTTGAAGTTAGTTGTCTCGATTTCTTACAGAGATATCGAGCGCATTAGAATGGAATTTAGTTAATCTCACATCATATGAGGGATGTGCTGAGATATATCCTGAATGGAATTTGATCAATCTAGAAGAGGTTCAACTAGAAGATCCTGGAAAAAAAAGTGGTTATTTCTTGCTCAATATCAGAATGGGAGGTTGGCTTGGTACCTTGATCAGAAACGAGATGAGTGATATAATTGGAGTGACGTATTTGGATCAATGAACAGTAAAATAATTTTGTATTTTGTTCACCTTATTTGAGCCATTGGACCCTCAATTTTTGTCTCTATAGGATTTCTTCCTGCTTCTATACTTTTGAGATTTGTTCAGCTAGAGTTTTTTCTTGCAAGGCCAACTCTGGAGATCAACCATGAGTAATTATTTGTTGTTGAAGTGTTGTCATTTGGGTTTCGAGAAGACGTTGAGATTGAAATATGTTTCCAAATGTTGTCTTGTTCTAGGACCTAATGTGTTGTTTGAGAAGTTTGAGATGATGTTGAAAGTGACACATGGAGGAGCCTATTATTGATTGATATTTCTCCCACCAACTTTGAATATTTCCCAGAAATTCCGAGTGAGAGAGCAAAAAATTCTCAAACCTAAAGGGTTTTTTGAGAGGTTGGTTGAGGGTGTCAAGAGAGAGGCATATAATCCGGTGATTAGATCCTGTAGCTGGTAGAATGTTGGTTTCCATATGCCAGCCATAAAGCATAAGGGGTTAAAAAACAAGAAACCTGACGAGTCAGTTGGCCACTTGATAAGATCCCCCTTGATAGTTGTTCCACGTGAATGTGTCATTGCTTGTCTCCAGATCTATCATATTTTGGTCCTGGATGAAATCTTTAAAAGCTAGATGCTCTGCATCAAGGCATCTCAGAACTCCTTTTTCTTTTCTTCTAAGGAGGTAATGAGGTTTAAGTCACCTCCAACTATCCAGTAATGAGTGGAGGTGAACTCAGAAATATAATGAAGATGGTGCAAAAATTTGAGCTTTTCTCCAGACTAATGTGACCCATAAACATTGGAGATGAAGTCTGAGGTTCCCACCCCCAATGGTTTAAATTATGTTGTGATGTTATTCCTATTACTTAATAAATTCCATACCATAACCTTGTATATATTCCACAGGATTTCCAAACCCCCTGTTGTTCCCTTCGAGTCTATTGCCATATAACTTCCATTTTTTTCGGATTTTTGGGAGGAGGGTTCCCAACTTTTCTTATGAACATTTTGTTTCTTGGAGAATCATAATATTAGGAGTTTCAGATCAAATCTTGTTACGTAAGGGCTTGTGCTTCCTCTTACTATTTATTCCTCTTATATTCCAGGAGATTACTAACATGGAAAACCTTGGGAGGGTTGGAATGAATTCGTGATAAGGGTATTTTTCCCAGAGTTGACTAAAATGTCTCCTATTTCCTGGAGAAGTTGATGATTACATTTGAAACCTCTTCTTTTGTCCTCTTTGGGGTATTTTTTTGCCTTCAGTTTGTTGGGTTGAATTCCAAGGTTTTGAGATTCTTTTCGTCTTCTATGAAAATCTTTATGGACCACTTGAATGTGCTCTTGAGGGATGGATTGAACGTCCTGTCTTTTCACTGCATCCATAATGTTTTGAAGATCTATGCCTTCAAGATCCATTTCCTTTGTTTCATATTCTAGACTGTTGTATGAGGATAGTAGCATACATGTGTCCTCCCCAGGGGGTAATCCATAACAGGGGGCACCGATTTTTATTTTTTTTAGAGTCATCCAGATGGGGAGGATATTCATCGGATTTTTGATTTTTTGGATTACTGGTGGAGGGAATTCCGTTGATTATCTTATATGCGTTTGGAGGTAGGGTATTGAAGGCCTCAAAGCTATTATTTTGGCTAGGGGTTTTTGAATACCCTGGGGGTCTAGTGGGAGTATGTTTGTGGTTGTATCTACGATGGGGAGGTATTTTGGTAAAGCCTTCTGCATCCTTCTCTTGATCTGTCTTAGTGGGTTTGGGAGGGTTTAATAGAGTATAGTCACTATATAGATGACCATGCTCGTGACAATGTCTACAATGGAAGGGAATGAATTCATAATCAAGGGTTTGGAGACATGTAATATCTCAGAAAGTTAGGCAGATCGATTATGGGTTTGGATTGGATACGTTCACA
This sequence comes from Picea sitchensis, assembly GCA_010110895.2. NCBI lineage: Eukaryota > Viridiplantae > Streptophyta > Pinopsida > Pinales > Pinaceae > Picea > Picea sitchensis. The sequence continues at coordinate 297,905 of SNQJ01S0000015.1, read as the reverse complement.
TATATGAAAATATATGCATAGGTAGTATAATGGGTCTGCTTGGTGGCTTCAGAGAATTTGACGTAATTTCTTAGGGTATTCCCTATGCCCTCTAGAATATCCTCTTCCCAATATTCTTGTGCAAGGAGTAGAGGCGAACCTAGACTGGAGTGAAGGAGAAGTCCTCTTTGTCTGGATTGAAATTTTCTTTCCAATATCTGAGGTGTAACCCAGTAGATCTATAGAAGTAAGGCCCAGTTTTGAATATTCAGTCACGCTCCTTGGGGTCTTCAAAGATAAATGTAAAGAACCCTTTACACCCGAGATTTAGATCAATATGACAAGTAGGTTTCCATCTAGAAGTAATCCAACTAATTAAGTCCTTCTTAGGAGGCTAGAGACACAAGAACTTGCCAATGAGTGTGTGGTCCTTCATGCATTGCACGTATCCACCCATCTTTGTGGATCTAATCTCGTACTTGAGCGTCACAGTGGATTTTGGAATGGATTGTCCCAGAATCCACTTGGCACCTCCCTTGGGTATGGCTGACGAATCTGATTGATGTTGCACGTCATTCATATATTCATCCCTGGAGGGATGTGTATTTTTTGAAGTTCCTGCGAATTCAGAGCATGAAGCTATCAGGTTTGGTCCAGAGGGACTGAAGTCATAAATGAGTACCTACGTTGAAAGTAGTGGAGGGGGGTCAAGCTCTCCCTACGTCACCATGGATAGAATTTCAGAGCTGGAAACATGTTAGGGGAAGGTGAAACCCTAGCAGAGTGAATTCCTCATACCATCCTATTTTTTCGAGCTAAGGCCTAATGTTACAGACAATGTGCTAGATAATTGTCTGCTTGGACTACTAAGAAGGGTTGGGCATTAATTCAATCAAGGAAAAATTCTAAGTTCTTCGAGATTTCCTTCTCATTTTGGGCTTTTCCAAGGGACTTGTGGGCCATGGTTATAAAATGGGTGGAAAATAATATTTAAAAGTGGATAACCCTTGCATTGACCTTGGTGGTCAAATTTCAAATTTGTACCATTATTATGACGACAACCCACATCCATTGCACCTAATGTTGAGTGACATTTACTAATGCCTAATAAAGACTTATAAACTATATAAATTTTCTCTAGTCCAATGTGGAGGGGCGTAAAGGCTTCCACCTAATCAACTAGAATATATGTTGCATTCCCTATGACTGGGGAGGCATGGGAATCCATGGAGCATGAACCTAGGCTTAAGTCATTTGTGTTAAGCTTGGGCATTGACATATTAAAAAGCATTGAAATCACTTGTGCAAAATTTCCTTTGTCATGGAGCTCCCTTGGGTAAGAAATCACGTTTGGGCTTGAATTTATAGACACTCATTGTTACCCCTACCAATGTCAAGGTGAAAGGTTCCTTCATTGCCCATAGCGGTTGGAAGGTTTGTGAATGTATTAAGCCATTTTTAAATTGGAAAGGTAACGAGTTCAACTGTGGGATTTATTTTAATTAATACTCCTTGTGGATCTCCTTAGTTCTATTACAAAAAGGAAAAGTTCTCATTAAAACAACCTAGCAATTGGCCTTGAGGTTTTATACAAAAAACATTAATAATATATGTGACATATTTAACACATAGGGTAGTGTTTAGGTTCCTTGGATGGAGCTCAAGGCTAGATTTAGCCTTGGGCAACCTCGTTGGGGTGTTACTTAAACAAATTAAGAAGGTTGTTCTTAATTCTCTCTCCATGAAGTTAGGAATTCAACCTATTATTTTAGCCTCATGGTAGGATTAGAACTAGAAAAAGGATAATAAAATTGAGGAATACAACCCAACTAATAGTTAGAAGTGTCTCTACCATAAGCATACTTTGGATGCTCTATTAAACAAATCATGGATGCATAAGTCAAAATAATTTAAATGGATCTTTTGATTATGTAACCCATGGTTGAGCCTAAGAAGACCCTCTTTGCTTGGTCCCTTATTCTTAGGGGTCCGATCATTATCCATCCACTTTTCTACCTCAATATTCATCCACTCAAATTCTCTCTATATGGATGCCCCAAAAATATCAAGCATATCTTTTATTTTTTGTACATAGGCCAAATCTACATGGAAGTGGGTACTTAACTATATAGACAATTCCTTCCTACATCCATTTCCTAGAAAGTCTCCCTTTTGAGTGATATATTACCATGGGAAATTTATTTTTAAGCAACCTTGGAACTCATCAAAATTAAAGTGTTATTTTTTATTTGGAAAAAACATAATGAAGCTATACTTAAGTGAGCTCACCCTACTAAGTGTTTTTCATTCTTTAGCAGTTCATTGATTTGCACAAACCTTTACACATTAACAACTACGTAGGTGCAAAAAATGAAACTTGATGTTGAATAGTTGCATTGGTTGTTGGTGTATTGGTCTTGGTCTCCCTACACCATGAACATGGAACTTCCTATTGCATATATTTMTCCTTCAACCTATTATAGATAATTTCATCACATTGAGGGAATATCAAGACATAAGGTGGATTACATTGTTCGATAAAGGAAAGAACACTATAGTAGCTAGCATGGAAATCCTCAATTAAGACCTTAGAATGACAGGTTCTTGATGCTTTCCTTTGCCATTTCTGAGAATGAGAAGCCATTTGAGAGATAAAATCAAGCTAATAACATATGAGACCTATGGTACCTAATCTCAAGTTATCCAATGATATATTAGGGCCCACCCCCATGTACAATAATGATCCTTCACTCTATGTAAGGATTACTCTAATAATTGTTAAAAAAATTAATCTTGTTATGCATGTTTTTGTTTTATAAAAGTTTCAAAACAAACCGTTACAAACTTTTTGTATTTTATGCTTACACAACTTTATGGTTTGATCACATACCCATGTGACACTTTGGGTAGACTTCGCATTTTAGCAAAAATGTTAACTTCTCAAGTTCTAACCTAGGCCTTATCTTTAGTCCCTACCACACGAGGAATGCAATTCTTGATCTGCATAGCTCAAATTTTGTACTTTGAAGGTTACAATTTTTTAATATTACTTTGTCTCTTTTTTAAATACCCAGATTGGATCCTTAACCCTTAGACCCTCTTTCATTTGGGGACACAAATTGTTGCCTAGGAAATAGGTATGTGCATGTCTAATCAATTCCATTTAATTACTATACAATTTGTCTTAGTCTAGTTCTATTTTATTGTTTGATTTTATTACTTGCTTATAGTCAATCTTTGGAAATTATGTGGTAAAAATGTATGGTTTTGATTTGTTGATTAATTGTTGACTACTGTTATAAACCTTTAATAAATCTATGAAGAAAATGGGTTAATTCTCTAGTACATATGGGCTCGATATAATTCAATGAGATTTGTACCGGAAGAATATATTCGTATATTAATGTACTTGTATTGCTTCAGTGTATTTTGTTGTAAATATAGGAAATCCCAATGCCAACACCTGAAGAGAGTGAAAGGACAATTTCTAGGTTAAGGGCTACATTGGAGGCACAAGTCGGTATTGATGGGAAATGTTATTTCCCTTGTAATCAATGGAGGGGCTTGAAAAGAAGAAGACTTGTAAGGAAAACAATTGAAAGATATTCTTGGAGGTATGGGCATTCTAAAGGGGGGCATACATATAGTCCCATGGTAAGTTAGTCATTATATATGTCTTTGTATTTATTGTATTTATAAAATTTTCTTTTGTTTTAATATTTTTTATATACACTAATGTTATTGATTGTTTGTAATTGTAAAGATAAATCCTCCTAGGTGTCTGTCACTGGATAGATATCTGCCAAGTAGTAGTAGAAATACTATTGTACAAGATGTGGAAGATGGTATGGATATTGAAGATCAATTAAATCCTATGGAAGAGTATGACACCAATAATATTGTTGAACGAGATGATGGGACAAATAAATTGATCCAGGACATGTTTTCTCCTATCGATGAGGAAAACTTTGATGATATTAATGATGTACCTTTGCTTGAGAAGGTACAACAACCCCTTTATGAAGGCTCAAGAGAAAATATTCTCTCTACTATAATGTTGTTGGTTAACTTGAAGGTATTGAATGGTTTGTCAAACACTTGTCTCACACAGATCTTAAGGTACATAATATAATTCCTCACATATTATACGTAAAAATCAACTTTGATTTTCTCTTTTTTTAGTGTCAATTAATGTGTAAATTAAGGATGCAATATTTTTTATTACTACTATTTACATTAACTAGTTATTTTTTATGTTGTAGATTGTTAGGTGAATTTTTCTTACCACCATTGAATAATTTACCTCGCACATACCGAGAGTTGTGTGCCATTATGAAAGATATTGGATTGGAGTATCACGATATTGATGCATGTCCAAATGACCATATTATATATTATGGACAATATGCATCGGAACCAAAATGCCCGCAATGTCAAATTAGTAGATATCGAACCAATGAGGTAACAAAAAATGTGTCTCATGAGGTTCTTTGTCATATTTCGATAATTTCATGTTTGCAACGATTGTTCAACTTCCAAAGCATTGCATAATTTATGGATTACCATGCATGGCGCAAAAGTGAAGATGGTGTTCTTCGAATGCCTACAGATGGTTATGCATTTAGGAACATCAAAGAAAGATGGCCAATTTTTAAATAAGAATCTTGTAATGTTAGGCTTTCATTAGCAACTAACAATGTCAATACATTTGGTGAGCTCAAGTCTATTTACTCAGTGTGGCCTATTTTTGTTATAAACAATAACCTTGCTCCTTGGATGTCAACAAAGAGGGAGCACACAATGTTGGCAATGATTGTTCTAGGTATTTGTTTACAAAATTGGTTTGAACGTTGCATTTTGTTTGTCTTATTCATTGCAAAATTACTTATATATACAAGGTAGCAATTATGTGTACTTTCACCCAATTAGGTAAGTACCAAGTGAAATATATGGATGCATATATTGAGCCTCTTATCCATGTGCTACTAAAGTTATGGGTTGGCATCACTATTTACGACATCTCTAGATCAATAGGGAAAAAACAATTTCAATTCCATGGAATACTTACATGGACAATTCATGATGCCCAAGGGTTAACACATTTTTGTGGTATGTAACATACTATTGAACTTTAATAGTATATAATTTTATGAAAATATGATGCATGCTTCTTAAATATTAATTCCTTGTTATATAAATAATACTAACATTAATCCATATCTTGTAGGTCTTCAAACAAAGGGTAAATTTGCATGTCACAGTTTGTGGTCCTAGGATGAAATCATGTCATTCAAGAAGTCTAGGAAAGGAGGTATTTGATGAGTATAGGCACTTCCTCCTTAAGAACCATAGGTATTGAACTATAGAAAAACATCTTTTCAATTTGAAAGAAGAGCCTGGAATAAAACCACGAAGAATGACACCTCACTTATGGAAGTTGGAATATAATATAAATTGTCAAGGTAATCATTTAGTCTATGTGTCATATATATTAATGTTTTACAATTTTAATTTGTATTGAATCATGTTTATTGTATCTAACAATTATTGTTGTAATCTTATTAATTATTTTTCATAAATGTCGTAAAGGTATTAATGGGCTTCCACGAGGAATGAAAAGTTACTCTATACAATTCAATAGGTTTCCATACTACGAGCACCTACAAATAGCTCATGTGTTTGATACAATGCATATCGGGAAGAATGTAACATAAATGTTGTGGAGAATCGTAGATGGAAGGAGTGACAATTTTTTTTTGTTAAAATTTGTATTGACATTCAGAAAGCCAATCATGCACTGTATAATGTGATTTATTCAAATAACAATGCACATCGAAATAGTCTTACATGGTTATTTACAGAGCAGGAAAGCAATGTTGTAAAAGAGGTCATTCAGAAAATTAAAATTTCCACAAGATTTACTTCAAACATAAAGAATATCATAACGAAGAGAGGTGAATTTGGTGGGGTGAAAACTCATAATTGATATACCTTCATTGAGGTAATTATTTTGGTATATTTATATATTGGTAAATATATGACATTTTAGTATTATAATTTAGTTTTCTTTTCAACAAAATTAACGATCTGTTTGTTGTTACAGTGTGTTCTACCTCTATCTCTCCCTCACAGCTTTGACAACAATGTAAAACAAGTTATATATGATCTTAGAAAATACATGAGATAAATATTAATGATTTATATTCAAAATATTTGTTGCTCAACTTATCGACATTTGTTTTACTTTCAGTGTATATATGTTGTTTTTGAAACCTATGATTTGATTTGTTATATCATGTGTAGGTGGTTGTCATCTAAAGAAATCCATAAAGAAGATATAAACTATTGGAGGAGAGAAATTCCTTAGCTAATGTGCGAAATGAAAAAGTATCTACCTTCAACATTTTTCAATGTAAAAGAACACTACCTCATACACCAAGTTGAGGATATTGAAATGTGTGGACCTCTACACCCAAGGTCAATGTGATGGTGGAGAGGAACTTGAAGTCATTGAAGGCTTTCGTTAGACAGAGAGCATGTCCTGAGGGATMTGTGGTGGAGGGCTATATGGTATATCAATATTTGGTGTATATTAGTCAATATCTTCCCAAATTAGAAACAAAAATCATGAAGGTGCCTCAGATTTGGGATGTCAATTCCACTAACAAATTTGAAGGGGAGGTCATGGTCGAGAAAGGTAGAATGAGGAAAATGAAAGGTAATTAGATGGTAGATATCTATAATGTTTTGCATTAATATTGATTTATTTCTATATTGTACTTATTTAAGTTTTATTTAGCTTCCATGTTCATGGATTATTAATCTTTTTTCTAACTAGTAATTTTTATTCTTTTTTCATACAGTTGGTCAAGAGTGGGATGCACTACATTTATACATCGCAAACAATATTGATTGGATGAATGTATGGATAGACCGATGTGTATAATGTAATGGTATGTTATCATGGGAAGGGGTGGCTACTTTGCTTAAAGAAGCTCATCGTAATCAAGATGCCAATCTTACTCAGAGACAAATTGATTTATCATATGGTTTAAAAGATAAACGAGCAAGCACATAATTCACCCACATCGTGTTTTAGTTATTTTCCATTCTATTATTAGTCTAGGTCATGGTGTGTTTCTTTAATAATTTTTTACTAAGTATAAATATGTTTATTCATCAACAAATATGCATTTTTTACATGTCAGGCATATTGCAGTTGAAACACCACAAGGCTATGTGGTTCAATGGTCGTAAATTTCACATCAAAAATTTGGATGACAAGAAGAAAGCCTTTGATTATGGGATAATTGCAGTCTTTCAGGTCACTAATGTTTCCTCTAGAAGTGACAGGTATCCAACAATATTCGAAAATAGATATTATGGGTATTTGAATGATATAATTGAGTGTGATTTTAATTCCTTCAAGTTAGTTTTGTTCGAGGTCAAATGGCACAGGTTAAAAATGAATGAGTGTGATACTAAAAGAACAATTGTTGAGCATGCCAATGGATTTACCATGGTTAATGCAAGGACGTTTGAKCCAAGTACAAAAAATTATGCTCTTCCAATCCAATGCGAGCAAGTCTTGTATTCAGAGGCTCCAGGTAAAGCAAGTTGGTCRYACGTTGTTATATATGATCCAAGAGAAAGGTCTATAAAGTATAATGTACGAGAAGAAGATGATATTTAAGAAGAAGAAGATGCAGAKGAACATTGAGTTAAATGTATTGGTAGATGAAGAAATCGAAGAATATGAGCAAGATGTAGATGACAATGTTATCGACGATGATATTATCTAAAAATACTTTAATGATGATGTTGATATGGCCAATCCTTTCAACATTGATTCTGAACCAGATGATACATATGTATACTCGGATGAAGAAGAAGATGATCAATGATATTGCATAAATGATGAAATGTATGAGTTGTGTGATTATATCTTTTATACAATTTATTCTTTTTAAAGTATTTATTTATATGGGTTAATTATTGTCGTCATTGTCATCATCATCATTGTCATCGCCATGGTCATCATCACCATTGCCATCATCATCACCAATGTCATCGCATCATCATCATCATCATACTCGCCATCGTCATCATCATTTCCATTGTCATCATCATCATCATCATCATCATTGCCATCGTCATCATCATTTACATTATCAACATCATCATCATCACCATTGTCATCAACATGGTCATCATCATCATCATCATCGTCATCGTCATCGTCATGATTGTTATCATTGTCATCGCCATGGACATCATCATTTTCATCATTGTGATTTTCGCAGTCATCATCATCATCATCACAATCATCGTCATGGTCATCATCATCATTGCCATCGCCATGGTCGTCATCGTCGTCATCGCCATTGTCATCATCATGATTGTAATCATCATCACCATTGTCATCATTATTGTCATCATCATTATACTGCCATTGTCATCATCATCAGCATGGTTATCATCATCATTGGCATCATCATGGTCATCATCATCATCATGGTCATCATCGTCATCATCATTGTCATGATCATTAATGTCATCACCATTGTCATCATCATCATATGGGGTTAGAGTATTAGGGGTTTGTAGTGTTAGGGGTAATGATTAATATATAATTAACTATATATTATATAATTAATTATACAATATATATTAATTATATTATATTATAATATATATTAAATGTATATGACACATTAATTATTATAATATATAATAATACATATATTATATATAATATATATGGATAGACATTAGATATAATATATACAAATAATACATTAGTTAGTCATAGTCATGGTTATCAGTGGTTTTGGGAGGAAGAGTATAGTCGAGACCGAGATCTCGAACCAGTAAATCCCCACACGCGCACAAGGAAACATAGATCTTGACCATTGCGATGCAAGGAAACATAGATCTCGGCCATTGTGGTGCAAGGAAACAGATACAAAGGGAGGAAGAGTATAGTCGAGGTCGAGAGATCAAGCCAGTAAACCCCCACACATGCATAGGGAAATAGAGACCTTGACACCCACTACAGTGCAAGGAACATAGACCTCGACCATTGTGGTGCAAGGAGGCAGAGACCTCGAGTCACTGTGTGTTCAAGGAGACATAGACCTCTCAATATTCACAAGGAACCAAGCATGGTGAGTAATGGACTATTTTTTTCCTTGTTTTCTTAGCCTGTGTAAAGTTAAACTTTTGTTAGGGTGTCTAGGTTTTTTTTATCATGTGTAAAGTTGAATTCAAGTAGAGGTATCTAGGTTCATTAATAGAGGTACACAATGTTAATGCTTGCCCCTTAAACACAATAATAAGGTTATTACTTACCTTAATTATGATAATGCTCACTGGGGCATTGGGGGCCAATGGGGAGAACATGAACTCTTAGTTAATGAGCCCTCAATTTCTTATATTGAAAGGTAGGATAGAGTGTTATTGCTTGCCCCTTAATTACGATAATATGGTTATTACTTACCTTACATCACTTTGCCTAGACTGGTAAGTGACCTTCCTTCTATTTTAATATTATTGAAAGGTGGAATTGAGTGCTACTGCTTGCCCCTTAATTACGATAATATGGTTATTACTTACCTTACATCACTTTGCATAGACTAGTAAGTGACCTTCCCTCTATTTTAATATTAGGTGTCAAAGTGTACAAAATTTGGGCATACAAAAAAAGGGAGACTCAATAGACCTCTAACATTATCTATTCAACTACTTGTGCATATATGAAATTAAAAATTCATTTCAATGTCCATACCAAAAACTATTATCCATATCAATTAGTTGATTGAACATGTCAAAAGTTGAAAGTGACCAACTAATAATCCATGTGTAAACAAAAATGTGTGCACTTCAAAACATTTATACACACCCAACAGGGCAATTCCACCTAGGGAATCATCCAAGAAATAACAAAACTTGTAGCTACCATGTCACCACCATTGGGACATTTAGTGTAGCTAAATGGCCATCAACATCTATAAGAGAGTAGTGCTTGCATAGTGGACCATTGGGTCTTTTAGTGTAGCAAAATGGGCATCAACCTCTATAAGAGGATAGTGCTTGCATATTGTAACATGGGTAAATGTTGGGCTAGTATTCATTGTGTGGACAAACTTTCCAAAACAAGCAAAGCATTGAATACAAGGAGAAAAAGGCGAACATTTGATTAATAAAGATTTGAACATGTAACAATCACAATAAAAAACTGCATGGGTCAACACCATTTCAACAATTTGAATTTAATGTGCAATCCTCAAACTACAAGCATGTGAATAGACAAATTAGAAACAAGATTGAAATCTTGTTGTGCACCAACAACCAAATGTATGAAAATTTTATATTTTCAAATTCTTAGAGTATCAAATTGTTCTCTTTAGGTGTAGAGTGAACTGAAAATCTTAGTTGTTCTAGTTTTTGTTGCATTTCAAAATCAAGTTTTAGAATTAGGACAAGGGCAATCGTGAAACCGTCCATATGACTAGTCCTACGAGTGAATGATGGTCCTTTCTCACCTCATTGTCTTCTAACCAATTGTCAAGTGTTGCTTCCACAATTACCCCCCACCACCGCCTTTTCCCCTTTGTGATGTTTTTTTATTGTTTCCCAGATTTCTCTTGTGAAATGACAATGCAAGGAGATATGATTTATGCTCTTCATGCTCCTTTTTCATAGAAAACAACACACAGGGCCTTGCCATGATCTATTTTGTAGATTGTCTGATGTTAAAATTTATAACGATTTTAGTTTTTAGATGTAATTGTAACTTGATGAAGTGCCAATTCCATGTTTCATCTTCATTATTTACCCTTGTTGCTTGATAACCCAACTTAAGCTTATAGTCACTTCTTGTTTTGTTAACAATCCACACTAGAAAATTTGGTCGATCCTTGAGTTTGATTGACACTATATTTAGTGCTCCAACACACTATTATAATTCCTTTTCCATCTCTCCCTTAGTCCAATATGGTCTTCCCCTTCCCACCCTAAAGTCCACCAACCAATGTTATTTCTTGTTAAAAACAATTGCAAAAAAAAGGATGTTTGGGAATGCAGGTACTCTATCAAACCTCGATAATCTTGGCACATCCAAGGATCCTATTCAAGGAGCCAAACAAAGTAATATGTTTATTATATGTTTCGATGGATATTATGAAAATGCAACCCACCTATGATGTTAGTTGGAGAGGAAGAGGAAATTGTTCAATTATTCAACCACTATTTCTACTACAATTTCTCATTTATCCTTCTTGCTGCATGTCAGATTTGGAACCCAAGATGACAACCCCACAACATTCCATGAAATATTTACAGATTCAATTCGGTCATCACCTTTTATTTTGGTTTCCAACAAACTTGGATTTATTATGTTGACTATGATATCTAGGATTTCATCTTGATAGAATGAATAACCACTAGAAACAACACTTTCCTCATTTTTCAAAGCAAAGTGTAAGCTAGGCATCTCAAAAGTCTTTTCTCTGTATCTTTGTCCAACATTTCAAGAATATTATACACGTAACATAAGCTTTTCCCACAATCCTTTAATTTTTMATCCTCCCTTGATTCAGCTTCTTGCTGCAATTTCTCATTTGTTGCATGCACATAACATCTTACAATATCCCAAAGTGGAAGTTCTTGTGTTGACAAACAACAAGTCAAGTAAACACATTTATCTCGCCCATTTTTGCCACCCTTGGCATCGAAATCCTATCTTGTAGTCAAATCCAAATGTATTTTATATTATATTTTATATATTACAWCATAGTGATTTTTAATTTTAAGACTTTGACATAGAAAAGACTAGTTCCAAGAATTGTCATAAAATAGAACACTTCCTCCTTGGATTCATATGGTGATTGTCTTGGATGGATTGATTGCATTACCAGTTTGTCTAATCATAGGACCATTTGATTTTTCATTTCTTGGAGCGAAAAATAAATGTGTTATATCATGAATGTTTCTCATTTGAAACTTCCTTAGTTGCCTTGCTTCTATCAAAACCTTCTAGAACCTTTTACCTAGATACCAAATTGAGGATGGATGGGTGGATTACCTGGTAGGAGGATGTGCCTTGTGAACTATCACCTTTCTACATGGGCGACAACTTGCAACATTTGGTGTAACTAGTTTTGAATCATTAAGGAGGAACTTGAAGATGTTTCTAAGGACCTTCAATTCACCCCTTTTGATGAAGAAAGGCAAATACATGCACCAAGCTTTACAATATATTGAGTTTGGATGAAATCTAGTAGGCTAGAAATGCTCAGTTTCAATCTCATCTGCGTTGGCTCAATTTGATAGATAGGCCCACTAAGGCCTTCATTAAGGTCATGGAAATTAAAGAAGCTAGTAAAAAAATAAGTGTTCTCAATATTTTGAATGGTTAGGTAAATGATTGAATGGGAATTTCTTGTTCATTATTTGATGGCTTTTTCAATCTTAGGGCTTCCAAAAGAAAGAGAGGTGGCCATGCAACACTGCCTCAATGTTGTTCCTGTTAATATTATAAAGGAACAAAATCATGCATGTGCTCATGGCTTATCTATGGATGAATTTATTACAACTCTGCATGAGATGTATGATGACAAAGTGCCTAGGTTTGATGGTTTCCCATGTGATTTTTACAAATCTACATGGATTGTTTTAAGGCCTAGATTACTCTAGGACATAAAACATTCCTTTTGCTAACTGATTTTTCTCATTCGATGGAGTTTAGGTACAATCGAACAAGTACCTGTCAAACCTATCATCCTCAAGCAAGGGAATTTCTAGAGGAAGGGGGGGAAGTGTTACATCCAACACATCTAACAGGGCGAGATCAACTAGAGGTGAAAAGGTTAGAATAAAATTATGTAGGTGCATGGAATTCTTTCTTTGTAAAGGAGGTTCATGTTCTTATGACTATGAGAGCATAGGTGATGTCGAGGTTCCTTTGAGGTACAAACATCTAGTGAGACGATGGGTACCCAATGAACTTCCTCATTTGGACACCGACTTATGTGTCAATGAGAAGATTTATCGCATTGCTCCATCATCCATACATGGCCTGGGTCTATTCTCCATGGATGGTATAAGGTTGAAAGATGGAGGACTTGTTGAGTTGATGGAGTATGTTGGACCATGCTACAACTATGTATATTGGTTGAGGCTAGTCTGATATATGCCAAGTATGTGTAGATATGCAGTTGCTACAAATTGTACACAACTAAAATGCAATTATCACAATAAATGAGAAACGTTGTATATTAATGGAAGGCCTAAGGCATTGGGGAATATTGTCGGGCTTATTAACAGTACAAGACCCAAGACTACAAGAAAGCAACCCAGTTGTGTTTTGAGGGGCGTGAAGGAAATCAAATACTTATATGTGCAGTGAAAAAAATAGTTGCAAGGGAAGAGTTGTTGGTCGATTACGAATCAAATCGAATCGATGGAAGCACTGCTAATATGGGGGTAAATATATTTGACCAACATACCAAACATGGAATTAATGTTTTCATTTTTATATCTTTAACATACATTTTAATAGCTCATGCTTCTCAGATTATTTTCTAAAATGTCATGCATCTTATAATGTGGCAGGGTGATCATGGGAAGGCACCGACTAGCTCGCATCAGGTATGACAATGATTTTCATATCAATTCTTGCTTACAATAATTGAATTAACATATTTATTTGTTGATGTAGAYGAGCACACCATCGGAGCACGATGATGTGTGGGATGAAATATATGATTCCATTAACCCGATGAAAACAATTCAAAAGACCTTGARAAAGGAAAATAGGGAATACATTGAATTGGATAAGTCTAAGCCACTTACAGAGGAGGGAAAAGAAAGGTTGAAATTTTTAAGGMAAGATATAGAACAACTTGGGGTAAGCGCAATTTAAAAATAAAGACTATTTTTTACATACATTGATTTATGAAATTTTGTCTAATACGGGATAGCCTAGTCATGGGGACGTTGTTGGTGGMAGTCTTGCACAAACCCCACAATGTCCTAGCACAAGCCACATACCTGCGAGGATATTTTCCTCTCTATCTATGGTTCAAAGAACTAAAACWCCTRGGGCCCATGAGACGCCCCCACCGCACACACTAGACCATGCATGTGATGGTCTACAAGGTGAATCTCCTGAGGATATTGTTTTTGTGCAACCAAAACATTGTTATCCTAGGGAAACACATGTTCAAAACTCGAGAACACTCTCCATTAGCTATTTGGTGGATGAAAACTTGGTTTCCTTGAAGATACAACAAATCTGAAGTATTTTTGAATATGTTAAATAGTTCATACCATTTGATTGAAACCTACATCTTTCATATTATTTCAATCTAATTATATATAGTTTTTCATGAAACAATATTTTTTACAGGACCTTGCACGACAAGGCTTTAGAGATTTTCAGGCCCACCATTCGCACATGGTGGAATGCCTAGAATAAATATTTTAAAAATAATCTTATAGACCATATGGTTGCCCTGTTTGGTGATTTATTCAACAAGTCTGAAGTCACCTCAAGGGCCAATACATATTTGAAATATGTCAGAGATCAATATAGGGTTCGATTGAAAAATAACCCTAAGTATGATCATCCTCTGGCAATTCCCGAGAGGGAATGGAAGAATATACATGAGGATGAAAAGTAGAGTGCATTGATAAATGAAGGGAAGACAACACTTGGCCCTGGAAGGTAATATATGCTATTTTGAATTGAATATGTTGAATTTTTTTTAGTTATACAGAAAAAATTGTGATATCTTATAACTTACTTGAAACTTTTCGTAGGCTCCCATACACGTAAAAAGAAACCAAGACAAGACTAGAAAACATGGGAAACACAAACTTAGCCAAGGTGGTTACTTGAGATTAAAAGCTTGAATTGTAAGTACCAAATAATTTATTCATATTATACATATTATCATGCAAATTTTATCTAATTGTAGCCAATAAGCAAAAATCCATATCTTATGTCATATGATGCATGGGGACACATTAAAAATTATTGCCACCGAAGAAGAGTTCATGCTTGGCTTAAAGTTCGACTTTCAAACTATGGTGGAAAATCGACAAAGGAATGGATCATAGACACAATTTAACCCTTTGAATGACATGGTAAATAAAATGATGAGATTGTAGTTGTTGATTACTTGTCATATATATTGACGATTGATTTAAACCATCAATTAATTATGTGTCTATTTGTTTTAAGAAGGCAACCAACACCGGTTCATTTGACGGTGGTGGACAACAACCCCATGATACTAGTGGTTCACAAACCCAACACGGTATGTGTGTCTCTAAAATAAAATATATAATATGATGATCATAAATATTTCCTTCAGATGGTGTACTTTTAACTTTTCTTGTTTCAATGGCAGAGCATGTAGATGAGGGTGCTTGGAGAGAAGAGGAACCGACAACAATCCAATTTGTTAGCACTCTGTAAATTTTGTCCGACTGAAAACACAAACGACATAGGTAATTGTTTCAACCAGCTTTAGAGATAAGACACTAGCCTACTCAACTCAGAGAGGGCTCTCTCATGTCACTTGATATATCTATGGAAATCGGTAGCTAGATTTGGTTTGTGTTGGGGGTTTTTAATAAAATAACTGGAGAAATGAAGATAACATTTGGGCTATGGGGTCTGGAATAAATAGAATACATCATCAAACCCGAGGACTATTCAGAGGAAAAGGCTAAATCAGGCAGTAAGTTTGAGTTTATATCTGAAAATTTTGCATGACATCAGAGGAAAAAGAAACACATAACTACATCAGAGCATTACATAAATGAATTTTGAATAAGTTAAGAAGAAAGAAACACATTCTAAGTTGCTAAGCCAAGAGCATCAAATAATGAATTATGGGCCTCTAAATCTCCAATTTAGACAGAAAAAAGTGTGAATGAAATATATGCTTACAGTAAATACATACTATGAGGGGAAAACAAGACTCATATCACTGGCAGTTGGAATCTTTTCATAAACAATCCAAAATCTACCTCTGCATTTATATATTCATTCTAGCCCCAAAATTTTACAAAAAGCCTTCCTGCATAGAGGGCAAGCTACTCTTTCTCCATCCTTTTCTATATCCTTGAGATAATATATATATAGAGGAATTTTTTGTGGAATTCAAAACATTCAGACTTCTTGTAATTCTAAAATTAGAGATGAGTTACAAGGAGGAATGATTTGAAATAACCGTTATCCTATTTTAAAGGGACCGTTAGGAACAAGTTCATCATATCTAGGCCCCTTTCTTCGACCGCGATTTGTCCAAAACATGCTGAGATGTACTTATTCCAGTCTAAGAATTTATTTTAGCTCAACGATCTCCTTCTTCAGACTAACCAACCAGGCCGATTGATTCTCCCCAATGATTTCAGTCGTTTCAACCATGTTTTTTGTCTTCTACTGTTTGCTCCATTTCTTTTTTATAGCTGGTATGTTGATGATTAGGTCCTTCATGATGGGATTTAGCCTAACTTCTAATCCTGGGTCTATAGCAGGTTTCGTATGGAATTTAGTAGCTAATATACGTGCAATTTCCCTTTCCATCTTACCAGTAGATAAACCTGCCTTGTTACTTGAATGGCATGTTTGACTAGATATGGCTTGATTGGCCTCGTCCATGTATTCCAATATCATGGACACCAAGATGTTCCTTTAGAGAGTCAATCTTACGGATGAGATGATACCCTCATATTTGAGAATCAATAGTTATAGAGTTCCAATCATGAATCACTGGCAGAGTTACTTACAGGTACGTTGGTTTACCATGCTTGGCTAATCTATCTCAAATGATTAGCTTTCGAGTTCATTATATGGCAGTGTTCACCTGACATCATACGGTTATGAAGTACCGAACGAGTGAAGCGGGGTGATTCCAACCTACCATCACCCGCCCCACGAGTGGTTGATTTGACATATTGAAACATGTGACATCGGGGCTTTGGAAAAAGTGGTTTCAGGCAAACTGCCTTTCACCCCGATGTCATTTTGGAGGCGTCGTGAGTCCATTTTAAAAACCACAATGGTTTTCCTCGGTCCACCCTTACATGGTTAAGTCCCATGCAAGTTCACCGCCGCATGTGACCTCCAATCGTTGATCTCGGCCATTTTACAATCGACGGTCTGTCGAGTTATGTCTGTTGCGCCTTCGCTATATTTGTCCATACACCACCAGATATGTCCTGGTCCTCTAAATTATCAATTCTCCAAACTATCACGCTTCCGTGACGATATAGATCTTGCTAAATTTCTGAGACTTGGGTCTTGTCTGAAAATTGTTATGGTGATAACATAGGCTCCAACTGGGGATGTTATCCTCCCTGTGAGGTAGCAAAGAACTCGTAGACCTGGTGCCTTATCCATTGGAATGATCCCAAAACAAATGTGTGTACCCTTCTCCTACCATATCACTAGTGTCTTCTGAAGTCCAAACTCTGCACGCTACCCTCAACTGGATACTGAACACCGAATATACTGTTGAAACTGAATGTACACAATACTGGAAATATAAACTGAAAAATGCTTGTCTAGAAAGCTTATTTGTACATACCTACCTACCCTAAAATGCTGAAATGAATACTAAATTAAGTGATGCTAAAGTGCCAATGCAACCAATCAAGCAATTGGCTTCCTGATTTTTCTCCGCTCGCATCTTTCTTAAGCAGGCAAACAAATGTAAAAGATGACAGCTGAAAACACAAGTTGAATCCAAAACTTGAGCTTATGAATGAAACAAACTCCTCCTTCACTTAAGACTTAAGTCGTTTCTTCTTGATGAGCAAAAACAAAAATACGAGACTCTTTCTTAAGTGTTTGTTGTTCTTGCTTTATTTCTTTTGGTTTGAGAACATTTTCAGATGGAATAGCAGCAATGGGTTTGTCTACTTCTCCATGCACCTCAAGAAAAACATTCATACATTCTTCAAATATGACATCCATATTATGTGCATCAAGGTTATCCTTTTGTTCATCAAACAATTCTGATTTGGTTTCATTAAACTTCTGGAAATTTGTTTGAGGGTTGCCATTTTGACTTTCAAATGAATTAATAGAAATAAGTTCTTGCTCATAATATTCTTGTAAATGCGAAAAGCTGACATCATGAACTATTTCAAAATATAGAGTCCTCGTAGATGTATTTTCAAAATCCTTGCTTGTGTCTATTTTGTTCAGAAATTGGACTAGTACATCATTCTCAGGGGAAGAAAGGCAACCTTGAAATACCTTGTCTTGATGGTAATATTGTTGAACATCTGCATTAGTTCTGGGAGAAAGGAAAAGACCTTTGATAAAAATTTCTTGATCGACTTATTTTTTAATCTAATGATTGAGCATAGATTGGAATTCTGAATTGAAATACCCTTCCAAGTAATGATCGTGCAATGCATGTGAGTTTAGTTGGTGTTCTTCAATGATGACAACCCTTTCATGTAAAACAATGCTACTGAGAATATAGTCAGAACTCCCTATGTTTTCTGAAATTTCATGATTTTCTCTTGACCATTCAAAGGAAGAATAACATAAGGGGAGAGAGTTTTTATCTGTAAGCCC
>SNQJ01S0000015.1:220711-250869 GCA_010110895.2 Picea sitchensis | reverse complement strand
TGGATTAATTCATCCCCCATCTCTTAACCATGTCCCCTTAGCAGTGGGCATCACTTTTATATTAATAAAACAAGGAAATACAGTTCGCACATTACTTTGCTTTGACCGTAGACACACATTATATCTACATAAGCATTAATTAAACTGGGAATTATAGTGGGGATGTTACAGAAGTCACAAAATCTCATGAAATCTTTTGGGGACAATCTAAAGTTTGAAGTTCAAAAGAACTCCAAATGTCTTTAAAGACTTTAAGTAATTATTATTTCGAAATGATCCTAAAGTTCTTTTACCAAAGCCTTTGAAAGTAAAATTTTAAAAGGCTCGACTAGCATTCTTAATACTTTGAGTAGCATTGTGTAGTATTTGACTAGCTTTTCATAATACTTTTTTTTGGTTTTTAAATAATAACCCTTTGTTGGAACATCGACGACATAGTTCATCATTGGTTCAACTAGAATTACATGTTCTTCCTATCCCAGTAATCATCGGAAACACAGTCGGTTTCTCGATACTTGGTCGATCGTTCGATGGGGCCCTATTGATCTCATGACGAACATTCGTCGATGGTTTTTCGTAGCGTAGTCGATTCGTTGATGGAGTAGAGACGAAAACATGACGGATTTGGGACGAACTATAGTGGATGATACGATGGACTGGTGATGATCAATAGTCGATATTCCGACGGAGTATAGACAAAAACTTGATGGATTTGTGACGAACTATAGTGGATGCTATGACGGACTAGTGACAATCATGAGTCGCTCTTTCGACGAACTAACGATGAAAACGTGATGGATTTGAGATGAATTGATAGGTTATGTTTGTCATAGATTAGTCGCTCTTACGACGGATAAGCGATGAGAACAACTTGGATTTGGGACCTACATTGGTTGATGGTATGACTGAAGTGTTTGTCGATATTGCGATGAACATGGATCATCGTAATTGCGACGGACGTGACACAACGAAAAACGGGTTGTAGTCTTTGTCGTACTTGTGAYGTTGTGGTGATGAACATGGAKCGTCGTACTTGCGACGGACGTGACACGACGAAAAATGGGTTGTAGTCTTTGTCATACTTGAGACGTTGTGGCGATGAACATGTGTCGATAAATTGTCGAAAAATGAACCCAATGTAGTAACGTCTTTRTATTTGTCACACTAAACAATTCATTAAAAAACACAAAATTTGAAAAAAAAATAACAATGCGACACATAATTAATGTATTGAACAAATTGTTATATGTGTAATTGATAAAAACTAATAATTACTATTAACTTAATCTTCCACTTATGTAAATTACTATTAACTAATCTTCCACCCATAAAGTTATTATTAACTAAGTGCCAAAAAAAACATTAATTCAACACATATATCATATTTTCAAACTAAAATTATTATTAACTAAGTACCAAGAGCATTAATTCATTTGAGGTTATTATTAACTAAATGCTAAAGAACATTAATTCAATACATATATAATATGTTCAAACTATAAATATGGTATTTTGATGCAAATTGTTATTAACTAAGTGCCAAAGAGCATTAATTCAACACATATATATTAAAACTATACTATTTTGATATAAGGCACTAAAGGGTAGTGTTAATTCATCATTAAACATGGTCAAAAATTGAATATTGATGTAGATGTTGGTAGCTTTTGTGATGATGATGTGAAGAGAGATTCTTTAGGATATGGGTGAGTTATGCTACATAACAAAAWTTCTCCAAGACATTATACAAATCCSAAGGCTATGGTCCAAATATCTATAACAAAAGYATATATCCAATATTTAATGTTATGATGATATAATTCACATCTAAATTAGTCCACGCTTCTATAATTAAATTGGTGAACATATGTAAGAGATCAAAAATAAGTTTTTGTAAAGACATTTAAATTTCACATATAAATATAAATGATTATAAAAACACATATAAATTAATAATATATAATTGGCAAATATATATAAGAAATTATAAATCTAAGTTTTCTTACAAATCTAGGTTTAGGGAGTACAATTAAAATTTAAATCTAAATTAGTCCAAATTTATATAATTACTTATATAATTGGTAAACATATATAAGAAAATAGTCCAAACTTATATAATTGGTAAAACATATGTAAGAAACTAAATAAATTTAATGACAACAAATATGATACATTATTACACAACATTTTTTGGTTTATTTTTTCAAAGTGGGTGTAAAATATGTAGAAGTTTCTAGTAGATATGTAACTCTAATTTTTGAAATGAAATATTCAACACCATAACTTGTGCTTGGTTTATCTTTTTAGTGTGGATTTGAAGTCTCTATAAATATTTAGTATAAATGCAAGCTTGATTTTGCAAATGCAATATTCAATGCCATATGTTATGCTTATGTTCTCAATGTTTTGACATTTGTTTTGTAGGTAGCTTAAGTTATGAAGTGATTATTGCTTATTGTTACATATTGAAGCTCTATCACTATGATAACCACGACAACCACTGTGAAACTATTCTTAGTTACTTATAGTGAGTCTACGTTTAATTTGTTATTTTTTTCAAACTCTTTGGTTTTGTCTAAGTTCAATGTGAGCTATTGCTCTTGCCAAAAGAGATAAGTATTTGTCAAAAGTTAGAATTACACATCACTATTAATCAATTAATATGCCATATTTGTGTAGTTATGCAATGGTAAGATAGCTATACATTTATTCTTCTCTTATACATTTGAATTCTCTACATACCAAAATTGCAATTACATCATCAATATATATGGAAATTGTAAGTTTTAGCAAAAATGTTGAAATTGTTTGCTATATTTAGAAGTGTAGTTGTGTAGTGATCCCTTGTCATATTTAGAAGGTTAGTTGCATAGTTTCTTGTTATTAATGAGTTCAACTAATATACTCGAATTATTGGAAAGTCTTTGTAAAACCTAAAAAATTATTTTGCGACTAGTTTTCTTGTTATTACCATTTGGTTCCTTTCAAATGTTTTATCATGTTAAGTTTTTTTTTAACATAATTCCTAAACCAAAATGACTTTATTACTCTACAAACTAATTTTACCCTAAATCCAAACAATTCTATTGCTAAGAGATAATAAACAAAACAAAATATATATAAGATGAAAACAATACTTTTATCATCATATAATATTATATTTATTTTACCCTAAATCCAAACAATTCTATTGCTAAGAGATAATAAACAAAACAAAATATATATAAGATGAAAACAATACTTTTACCATCATATAATATTATATTTATGCTTTGTATTCGACATTCATAATATTATGTTTATATTTATGCTTTGTATTCTACATTCTTAGTGTTGATAGAATACTTATTACTCATAATTTCCACCTAAGCATAAAAACAAAATGCTAAAATGATTCTTGGCTTTATGTGCATGGTCATAGAATTCAACTTCCAAAGTTGATCTTTCTTCTGATGTCAAGAGTAAACTATGTTAACTGCATTTTCAATCAATATTTCTATTGTGAAACCTTGCATTTTTAATCAATATCCCTTCCTTTTTATCATGTATACATTCATTGAATTTCAAATCAATTATATCAATCTATTCAACTAAATTAACTAATCACTCATTGAATTTCAAATGAATTATATCAATTTATTCAACTAAATTAACGAATCAACAAGTAAAAGATTAATCATATACTTATCCACTACTTTTGTTTGGTTGTAGAAGTGCAATAATTCAAAGTAAGTATTTGGGCCTAATGGTTAAGAATATGTGTTTCCTCTTAAGAGGTCACAGGTTCAAATCCAGAGGGGGTAGGGTATGTATACCTTCATAGACTTTACCAGTCAAATCGTTGGGCGGAGGGGGGTCCCTTGTCCCACAAACAAGGGGGTCTCATACACCAATTTGGTGTGTTGGCTTAGCCGTGACCTTAAAAATAGATTATTATTATTATTATTATTGATATTTTTTATCATATGTTGTACTCATAATCATATGTATAACAAATCTTATGGTACTTGTTATATTAGGACCTCCGCTATAGTATTTGCTTTGGGGTAGAGTACCTTCTAATTACACACTACAATGGCAGATGAAATCATTTCAAAGTATTTTTTTTTCCAAATTTGAAGTGAAATAATTTGTTAATAATTATTTATCAACATTAGTTGGTTTGATGTTGATTATATGTAATAATGTATGATCTATGGTTTGGTATAAAAATGATGGCAAATACAACTATGCAAAAACCATATGTATATCATTGATATTATTTTTTATTATCAATGAGTGGAATAATTTATGAATTTCTTCTTAAAATAGAATATATTATCAACAACACGACTCAAAGCTATTACAATGATATATTGATTATGAGCTCAAAATGTCACTTGTGAGAATTGAATTCAAGTAGGAAGAATACCAATCATTTCTCCCAGTCACTTGAACTAAACCCAATTGACTCAAAATAGAATATTTACATAAAGATTACAAACAATATTTCCAACTTTTTGAAACATTAACCATGTGCTTTTTTTTAAGGTAAGTCTTTTATGGAGTCTTTAAAGTTCCATGAGAAGCTTGAAATACGAATTAACAATTTAATATATTTATACAAAGTAGAAATGGGCGTTATCTAAATGTTCTACATTTTGGATTTTTTTGTCGGAATCTAACAACATAAACCTAGACGAAATCACAATTTTATGTTGTTTAAATTGCATTTCTGAATGCATAAATGAATTATGTGCGCTAATCTGCAGATCCAACAACACTTGGATTATACAAACTTAGCCACTCAAATATATAAATCCAACAATTTTTTGCTAAATTTCAAACAAAATTAAGTTACGGAGGTCGTCAACAAAATTAAGTTACGGAGCGTCATTTTATTAAGTTAAGTTACGGAGGTCGTCAACAACCTTAAAGCCCGAATTAAGTTACAGAGGTCGTCAACATCCTATTCAAGCTGGGTGAGGAGCACCTTTGAATTACCTCAACGACGTTGCTTTACAACACTATGTGTTCCGCAAATTTATGGAAGATTTTGAATTGTCATCCCCGTCCTTTAGCCATATGGCTCTACTTAGAAAGCCATGATAGTTTTCTCAATAGCCAACAATGGAGCTTTCTTCTCCCAATGCTAATAAAACCCCAACATTATTACTCAATTACATCCTTCTAACCTTCTCTTCCAACTCTAGAAGAGTTTGCATGTGGTTGTTCCTTTAAATCCCATCCCACTCAACAACTAGTCGATTTATTCTCTTCAGATTTTCCATAAAATGGGACATAACAAATTCTTCCAGATTTGGGTTAAATGGTATCCAATTCCCCTACAAAATCCTTTGGAATTCCTCATCTTAGAGCCAARCATATTTGAACTTAAAAGGCCCTAGTGGCTTGACTGACCCTGAGTCAATCTGAAGCATAATTGGATTATGATATAAAACTCCTCCCAGACTGATCCAYGATCTATATCAATCAAAAATTTCCATCAAAGATTATGATAAMAAAAACCTATCTAGTCTTTCAGATGCACTTGTTGAACCACCCCTACCRTTTCTCCATGTCAAATCCATATGCACGAGCTCCACGTCAATTAACTTAGAAGACTCAAATAAATAAACAAAAAAAGAAGCAAGAGGATCCATCTTGGCTAAGTCCACCCGTATTTCTCTACCATAAAGAGTTAGATTTAAATACCCCCCTAGGATCAAATTTGGCTCCTTCAAGATGCCCTCCCCATTCAAATATTCCATAAAACCCTTTTTTTCCAGATATGGACCATAAAAATTTAAGACCTTGACCTTTCCCCCCTACTCCTTGATTTCCCCTTCCACCAAAATACCTGCATCACAAATGAAAGAATTATATGATTAAAAAGAATCGTTTCAGGCTGAAATTAGGCCCCTTGACAAACTCTCATAGTTCAAGGAGCAAAAGTTCCAGGAGGGCAAGAAATTAGAAAATATATCTAAATCCCTATCCCTCGAGATCATGGTTTTCTGGAATAGTACAAAATTTGGATGATACAACTTAATCACTCTACGAAGGGCTCCTTTTTGGGGGGGAACGCCACACCCTGCACAAATTCAGAGAGAGGAATATCGTTTTGAACCCCCCCACCCAAAGGGTTTCATTTCTCTAAGGGCACTCTCTATAGTCTATTGCTTCCCCGGTCTAACTTCTTTAGATGCCTTTATTTTTTCTTTTGAAATAAATATTTACAAATAGGAAGGTCACGAGTCATAGAATCATGGGTTAATCCCCCATCCACAGTGTCGATATATGTCATTCCCTTGGGTTTAAGAGACCGGAGTTTGTCCCTAGCAAGATTAGAAGAGGTATCGACAACATCTAGTCCCAAACCCACACAAAAATCCCCCTCCCCCCCCCCCCCCCCCCCGAACTAACATCCTTATCTTCTTCATGAACAAACATGAAGGGAAATGCTAGAGATTTTATTTAATTATCATGATCCTTTAAAGGACATACAATTTCAGAAGTCTTATCTTCCTGCTTTGAGCTCAAGACCACATCCATCTCAACTTGGCATCCCTTGTCCTTGACCGACAATCTCTCCAAATCTTACGTTGAAGGAAGAAGTCCATTCCCAACATGATGATGCATCTCATGATTCAAATTTATCCCCTTTCTGACTTCCCAACCTTCCTCTGCAGAAACCCTTGGTTTGTGGGTTCACCTCCTAGACACGAGTGGGGTCTCCAAACCATCTCTACAAATGTGCCCCACTTTCTGATAGAAAGAACATCTAAATGAAATTTTCCAGTAGTCTAAATCATGAGTAAAAAACATATCTTTTTAAACCACATCCAATGTCGACACTAGTCGTTTTCTTATATTGATCTACACAAGGACCCTAGCCATTTTTTGGTCCTCCTAATCTAGCCTCTCTTCCTCATAGAAAACAAATTTCTAGTAGAGTTTGCAACAGTAACCATGACGTCCTTCGACTATAACTCCATCAGTAAACCCAGTAATAAAACCCAAACATGTTTACCACAAATGGTTGAATGCACGTGTCGAAGCTCAGATCATAATGTTTTATCACTAGGCTCGAGGGTCCTGATAGCCAAGGTTTCTCCATAATCATGTCTAGTTCCTTCATAGAATGGAATTCAAAACAAATCCACCATTTAACTAAAAACTGAAACTTTGGTGTATATCCAAGGACCTTTATCCATCCAACCTCCATCCATTTGAACAAGTTATTCCTCAAGACAACCTTCCCCATAAACTTCCCAATCAGATCTAGCTTGGACAATTTCTCTACCTGCTCCAAACCAATATCCTATCCAAGCACCATCCTAACATGATTAGTTCTTTCCTTCATGAATTTTTTCCTTCGGGACACTTTTGCTTTCCCACCAGAACGAGCACTAGAGATCGAGTTCTACACTAGTGCTGACACAGATGACCAAGGGTTTTCGTTTTCGGGCAACAAACTGATAAAGAAACTCTCGATAAATCTTTTGTAGATCCTCCTTTCCTTGCACAACCACCTGAAACATGCACTGCATCCCCTCCTGAAAACTAAACCTCCCTCTTGACATCCTCGAAGAAATCTCTCGCACATCTTGGTGCTTCTCAAAACTCCTTATCTACATGGAATATAAAATGGGACTGCAACATGTCTTCATTGCCATAATCAAGTAAAGATTCCTCCATTATTATGCCACATACCTTTTAAGGCTTAAGAAAAAACGATCATTGAAAACGAAAAATTACCTATAGAAACCCTAACATAATGTGAGCCTATGAAGATAGTTGACCCCTCCTCGAACTCCTTGGGACTTTGTAAAACAAACTATAACTAATATATTATTATATAAATCTGATTAATAATACTACTATTATTATTATATCTTTCAAATTAATTCTATGTATTGGAAGGTTTTGTAAAATATGTTATTAATTATAATGATTAAGAATAATAAAAATCATTCCATACTTAAATATTTATTATATTATTGTATTTATATTATCTTAATAACCACTAACCTCTACATATATAAATGTATTAGAAATTAATAATTTTATTTACTTTTTATTTTTTTGTTGATTGGGAAAATCAACAACTAGTCGGGCACGTACTCACGTGACACGTGGTTGTGTTATCCGACTGCTACCTGTTGATTTTTCAATAAGTTAGGTTAATCATTAAGTTCATTCCATTTTAGCATTTGTCTTGACCATAAACAATAATGTTGCAGCAACCAAGATCACAAGAAGAAACACCATGCACAAGAACACAAGAAGTATCATGGAAAATCGTTCTCAACAAGGGAAGAAAACCCAGCCAAATCCTTTGCTATATTCTTCAAGAGAAAGACCTTCACCACCAATAGGACCTAGCACACAAGAGGGAACTCAAACCCTAGAATGATAGCACCCAAGAGAGGTGCACACCTTTTCCCAAGTAGATGTGCTTGCTGAAATTTCCAAACTCACATGAAAGATATCTCTCCACAATGGGGATTTTACCTTTACTTATACTAACCTAAACATGTCAATAGAAGTGTCTATTGGCTCAACAGGGCTGACCTCTCTAAGTCACATTATAATAATAATTATTATTATTATATTATAATTAATATTAACCAAATTAATTATCTTTTACATTTATTATTAATCACATTAAGGTGGTGTCGACCTGTACCCTTTGCATTACAATTAGGGTTACAGGCAAGTCTAACTCTTGAACAATATATAGCAAAGGATCTGATACACCCACTAGTGCTCATCCACTAGGGGCACGTCCATAGGGATGTCATATCTCTGGTTCACTGCATTACACAAAAGAACCAGATCTTCCCACGTTCACAGGCACGTCCACTCTACAGATCTTCTTTATCGTTGCCTCACACATGAGAATCATCTAGAGTCTTCTCGTCAACTCTACTGCTCAGAGGAGGCTAATGCATCATCTTCATTTCTGTTCACATGATGATGCACCCAACACTTTGGTATTTCACACGTTCACCTTGTGCTCAGCCACATGAACGTCTAACTCAACAGATCGCCTTTCCCACTGGATAATCATCTGGAGTTCTTCTTAACTCTCTGAATGGAGGAGTTCATCTCTATGTTTCTAGCTCTGTCTCAGGCAGGAACCACGTGCCCTTATTAGGGGATTTCTATTAGGTTTGTAAGATGAGAGAAAGATTCACATCGTTGCAATGATCCACATCTCATAGGTTTGTAAGTTGGAGAATGTCTCACATAGCTACAATCATCAAGACTCCCTCTCAGCTAGGGAGGCATTCTTTATCATGTCAAGTCTCACACGAATGTATTTTGAATTGTGTCTTGGTTGGAGCCATCGACACTCCCTATCAACTAGGGATCCATTCTTCACGAAGTTAATTTTGTGAAGATATCTGCAATCAGCTCATGTGTAGGAAGGTACTACATGTGTACGATTTTCCTCTGCATCATATCTCTGATATAAGGATATTTCATCTCATCGTGTTTCGATCCATCGAGAAACACTGGGTTCTCAAGGAGCTTTACTCACGGCTCTTGGTTATCATCATAGGATCCATCTCATGGTCAAGTAAATCTATCAGAAGCTTGTGAAGCCACATTGCTTCGCACACTCGATGCTATATACTCTGCCTCTATGGTACTCAAGGCCACAGAGTTTTATTTCCTATTTCATTAGGAAACCATGGAAAACTTCACGATAGAACATCAGTCAGATTCGCTTTTCCGGTTCACTGTACTTTCTGCTCAATTTGAATCGGCATATCCTGCATACTCATGTTCACACTAGAGGCATATCTCAGGCCATATCTCGTAATATCTCAATACATGTTTTGTTGTTGTCTAGTGAGTCTGTCTCAGTTGACTCATGAAATGACTAAGCACATTCAATTTATGGCATGAATCAATTCTGGTGTTAACCAGATACATCGGTGATCCAATTAGTTATGGATCTGTCTCGGCTGAATCATTATCAATCTTCTTCTTTAGATCCATCACAGTGGATTTTTTACGTGCAATCATCTTTGAACTTCTTTGAATATTTTTCTTGTATAATTTTCCGCCATTTCAGGAAAATCTCCGTGAAGTCCTCTTCATACTAACGTATTCCCAAGGAGTAGTTTATCATATTCAGATTCTTCATCTCAAATTCAGAAGACAAAGTTACTTGTAATCAACAACAAGGCTTATGAATAAGTCATCAGGATCAGACTCTCGTCCTGTAGCTTGTAATGATATGGTTTGGATCAACAACAATCTTGTTGAAATCCCGACTCATCAGAAATATATCTATGAGTATAGTTTCCAACTCATGGATGGTAGTACGGATGGAAGTGTTTCGGGTTCACTGGATCAAGTGTCTCATCATAGACAACTCCCATTTTGTGAGAAGCCTCTGGCTATAGTCCTCATTTTGTATTTCTCAACACTTCCATCGGTTGTATGCATGATCTTATAGAAGATTCTTCATCTCAAATTCAGAAGACAAGGATTACTTGTATCCAACAACAAGGCTTTATGAATAAGTCATCAGGATCAGGCTCTCGTCACCAACACTGTAATGATATAGGTTTGGATCAACAACAATCTTGTTGAAATCCAAACTCATCAAGAATATATCTATATGATATAGTTTCCAACTCATGGATGGTAGTACGGATGGAAGTGTATCGGGTTCACTGGATCAAGTGTCTCATCATAGACAACTCCCTCTGTTTGTGAGAAACCTCTGGCTATAGATCTCATTTTGTATTTCTCAACACTTCCATCAGTTGTATGCATGATCTTATAGATCCACTTGGAAGTTACCACTAACTTCCCTTCTAGTCCCTGAATAATGTCTTATACATCATTCTTTTAAGATATATTGGTATTCTTCTGCTATGGCATCTTGCCATACATGTTCTCATGTTGCTTCTCTAAGACCAAGAAGCTCAACATCAATGAAGTGGCTCATGACTTAAGGATAGCTCGAATATCTCTTTTGCTTTCTCGGGATGTGCCTTGAGAGGCTTGTATGTTTCTCTGCCTCTTGAAGAGTGAGTCTAGGTAGGCCTTTTATGCCCTACTGCAATATCTCTGAACATATCAACTGGAGCAACTGGATCAACTGAAATAATGTATGTCTCCCTCTGAATTGTTGAAGAGGGAGAAGGTATTGTCTTACTGTCAATATCCATTTGAGATTCTCTGGATCTTTGAAAGACTGTCTCCTCTTCGAGGGCAACGTCTTTGCTTGTCTCAATCTGTCTCTAACCATGGATGTCGATCTGGAATGTTTTTGAAGATTCACTGTATCCTTTCTTTCTAAAGGATCTAGCTTGGACTTCTTCTCTTTGGGTACATGAAAATACATTGAGCACCCAAATAACCTGAAGTGTTCAATCTCGGGCTTTATTCCGGTGAAAACTTCTTTGGGAGTTATGTTTTTCAAAGTCCGGTGAAGACTCTTGTTCTAAACATATATTATGTCATGCATGCTTGTGCCCATAGAATCATAGAAGGATTCTGATTATGCATTATTGCATTGATTGCCTCAATGATGGTTTTATTCTTCCTCTTTCTCAAATAGTTTTGACTCCCTCTGAGTCAAGTGACTCCCTTTCAGGGATAAACATCATCCTTTCTTGTTAAACTATCTAGAACAAGAAAACAAAATGAACCAACAAAAGAATATCTCCTAAAGGAGAATAATGAGTACATCTCTAGAATCAAAACAATTTAAGGAATGTTGTCATGGCTACAACACCTACTTGTAATGTAGCAAACTTTAGAAATATAGGTTAGAGGAATGACAATTATAACAATCAAACCTAGAGTCTTCACTTCCAGTGTGTTGTTCCTTTGAATGCACTGAGATCCCTCTTGATCCATGACTTCAACAAAAAGGTTCCTTCCTCCTGCAATTACCCTCATGACAATGATACAAATAATAAATATACAAGTGCATACCTGAGGGTGTTGATATGATTTCTCCAATGGCACCTGGTTGATCTCTGTCCTCTGAGATCTTCATGAATAAGTTAGTCATGGTGTCACCTTTTTTCATCTTGCTACTTTAAATCTGGACCTTCAATGTAAGAGTTTTTGTAGATGATTTACTTCCTTGTCTTGTCATCATCTTCCTTCTAGTCATCAATAACTTTGTTCATCATATTTTAGATTCTTCACAAACCCTTGTTAACTGGGCTAGAAAACCTAATGGCTAGGCTAGGCTAGCAACCTTAGGTTTTGTTGGGCTTATGACTGCCAATAATAATCCTTTAAAGTTATAAGGACATAGGTAATCTTGAAGGCTTCTTCAAAGAGTTGCAGAAACCCTAAAAATAGAAATCTGCAGAAAATTGTGAAACCCTAGAAACCCTCGGGCCAAAATTTTAAAATGCTCGGAAATTCATTCTGAGAGTCTCTGGAGGTGTGTTGGAGAAGGCCATACTCTCCCATGCCAAAATTTGCCTCAACGTCCAAGTTTTAGGGGCTGAAACACTCAAAAGAAGAGGGTTGTATGGATTTTCTGGAAACCCTAGGAGCGCAGTACAGTTCTGCAGAAGAGGAGGGATGAATGGTAAAAGCTTGTAGCTTGTGCAATGGGTTTTTCAAGACCTATGCTCTGATACCATGTTGATTTTTCAATAAGATAGGTTAAGCATGAAGTTCATTCCATTTTAGCATTTGTCTTAACCATAAACAATAATGTTGCAGCAACCAAGATCACAAGAAGAAACACCATGCACAAGAACACAAGAAGTATCATGGGAAACCCTTCTCAACAAGGGAAGAAAACCTAGCCAAATCCTTTGCTATATTCTTCAAGAGAAATACCTTCACCACCAATAAGACCTAGCATACAAGAGGGAGCTAAAACCCTAGAAGACTAGCGCCCAAGAGACGTGCACACATTTTCCCAAGTAGATGTGCTTGCTGAAATTTCCAAACTCACATGAAAGATATGTTTCCACAATGGGGATTTTACCTTTACTTATACTAACCTAAACCTGTTAATAGAAGTGTCTATTGGCTCAACATGGCCGACCTCTCTAAGTCACATTATAATTATTATTATTATTATTATTATTATTATATTATTATAATTAATATTAACCAGATTAATTATCTTTTACATTTATTATTAATCACATTAAGGTGGGGCCAACCTGTACCCTTTGCATTACAATTAGGGTTACAGGCAGGTATGACTCTTGAACAATATATAGCAAAGTATCTGATACACCCACTAGTTCTCATCCACTAGGGGCACATCCATAGGGATGTCATATCTCTGGTTCACTGCATTACACAGAAGAACCAGATCTTCACACATTCACTTGTGCTCGTCCAGAGGAACATCCACTCTACGGATCTTCTTTCCCACTGCCTCACACAGGAGAATCATCTGGAGTCTTCTCGTCAACTCTGTTGCTCAGAGGAGGCTAATACATCATCTTCATTTATTTTCACATAACGATGCACCCAACAGTTTAGGATTTCACACGTTCACCTTGTGCTCAGCCACAGGCACGTCTAACTCAACAGATCGCCTTTCCCACTGGATAATCATCTGGAGTTCTTCTCAACTCTTTGAATGAAGGAGGTCATCTCTACTTTCCTAACTCTGTCTCAGGAAAGAACCACGTACCCTTCTTAGGGGATTTCTCTCAGGTTTGTAAGCTAAGAGAAAGACTCACATCGCTACAATGATCCACATCTCACAGGTTTGTAAGCTGGAGAATGTCTCGCATAGCTGCAATCATCAACACTACCACCATAACCCCAGGCATGCCAACGTGACCCCTCATGCGACACAGAAGGATAGTCGAGGATTTTGAAATGATGACATCACATAATAGAGTGCCTTAACAGTACACTCCATCATTGAATGTTCTAGATCTCGTGGGCTAAATTAATCATTTTATTTTATTTTTATATGATAATCTATTTGATGGTATGAAGGGAAACAATATACAAACACACCCTAAAATATAGACAAAAGAAAACGAGGGAGAAAAAACCAGGAGAGGAAAGAGAAAAGAGAATTAGTTAGGAATTGTAGGGGCAAAACTACATAAACTGAGTATTAATAACTTAATTATAAAGTAATAAAACAGTAAGGGAAAAAAGAGGAAAGGAGGGGGAACTAAAAGAGAGAAAAAATTAATGACAACATATCTATAAATTACCTACAAGATAATGTGGGGTTCCATTTTTTACCGATATTTCAACCATCATCTCTATTAAGGTTATTGTGTCTCTTTTCATTCTCAATAGCTTCCCTAAATTTCCTACTGAAATGATGGTCAACTTTGGCTAAAATTTTGGCCTCCTCAATGCATATATGATGTTTGGTTTTGTCTAAATGTTCAACCAAGGAAAATGAACAAACATGATTGTGTTTTATATCTGCTATATTCTCTTGGGGTTATAATCTTAACAGAACGACTAGTTCCACCTACATAGGGTTTTCCACATGATCATGGAATCATGTAGACACCTTTCTTATTTGCAGGGTCAATTGGATATTTAACAAACTTTAGAGAGTTCTTAATTGTGGGTAGGGGCTTAAAAGTATTCTCGATGTTCTTCTTTTTTAGGGCCCTAGAAATCTTGTCAGTGGTACCTTTAATGTAAGGAAAGAAGACTTTGGAAACATCATCAATATGTTGTTTTCTCCTAGGTCCTCTACTAACATTCTTAAAGGCCTTGATACCTTGATGTTACTTATAACCATTAATCTTAAATATCTTGAGGAGATGGAGTTTTTATTCTTCTATATTATCTTCATCTAAAATTATAAGGGCTCTAGTTGCTAGAGTGTTGATAACCCCAAGTTTTTGAGAAGGATGGTGATGGGACTTTGCATGAAGGTATTGCTTAGTGTGGGAAATTTTTTCTATAAACTTGGTTCCCAAAAGACCCATCAGGTTTCTTAGTGACATGAACATATAGGAAGGGAAGGCTCCCATCAACTTCAATCTCCACGATGAATTTTATGTGTTCCGAATAATTTTTAAAGGGGTCAACATTTTTTTTCAAGTTTTCATGCCCATGGGGCCAAGTGATAAAGGTATCATCACTGAATCTAATCCACAATTTTGGTTTTAGAGGTGAAGAAGCAAGGGATTTGTTGTTAAGATCCTCCATAAACAAATTAGCAACGACTGAGGAGAGGGGGGGTCTCATAGCCACCTCGCATGTTTGTTCATATATTTCATTTTGAAAACTGAAAAATGTGGATTTCAGACATATGTCAACTAACTTGATGTCTTCTTCATCTGTAATCTTATTGAGGACCTCCACTGCTCCTTCAATGGGAATATTTGTGAAGAGATAAATTGCATCAAAACGACCTCCACTGCTCCTTCAATGGGAATATTTGTGAAGAGATAAATTGCATCAAAACTCATAAGCAAGTCATTCATTTCAAGTTCAATATCCTTGATCATATCAACAATAAATGAAGAATATTTAATGAAGGAACTTGTATTACCCACCAAAGGCTTGAGTTTACAAAACAAGTGCTTAGCAAGTTGATAGGTAGGTCCTCCAATAGTTTTGACTATCAGTTTGAGGGATTTGTTTCCATATGTAGCACTGTTATGGCTACCTTCTTGTCCCTTGGTGTAATGTGTAGGAGAAATATTGCTCCATTTGGCTTATCCAATTCCACACATCGGTGCCATCAAAGTTATTCAATTAAACCCACAAAGGTGGGTTGTTCTAAGACTTTGTTCTTCTAATATTCATTCAGAGGGTCCATCTTATTTCATTTTTTGTTCGTTTTGGACAAATCCCAACCTCTCATTCAATACATTTTCAACCTTTTGTGGTTCGTGACTATAAGTTTGGTGATCAATAGTTTGAGAGATTCCTTTCAATGAGGTACCACATATCCTCACCATATACTATACCAAATATGAGCCTCCAATAGGTGTTCTTCCTATGCTAAAAAGATGATATGTTAGGAACCTTTAATAATCCTTTTCCACCTATAATATGAGCTTTCAAATGAGTTTGTCTTAAAAAAAAATCCTATTCATGCATATTGATTGAGATTTTTATCATATGCAATCTCGACAAACTTTGACCACTCACTTGAATCACCCTTTCAAGGAGTCTTGAGCCTTTGTAATGCAATGTTTCCCCCTTAAATAGAGCTTACACGTGACAAATTTCCAAACTAAAGAAATAGGGCAGAGTCGAACTCCAAATAAAGAACAATCAAATTTAGAACTTATAGAGAATATGTGGTGATGGAATTGTGCAACTTCATAGAAGGCACCTCTAAGAGAATGGTTGCTTCAAATGCATGTAGCAAAATAACTAATTTGACAAACCACCATTGGCAAGCCCACCTATTTTTTTAATCCTTAAGGCTACCACTATTTGTAGAGATATTTTTTCAAACATCAAATGCAACATGCAACACCAAACCCACATAAAGGGATCAACTCTTCTTCAACATTGTCATCATTGTCTAATAAGAAAAATTGGTTGTAACCAATAATATACACATGGTGCCGCCCTGAAACTACCATTATTCAAATCTAGCAAACATCGTCACAAATCAACAAAATAGGAAAGATGACAATAATATGGGCCAAAATATATTGACCTCGATGTAGTGTAGTCGATGTGTTCGGTCATGGGATGCAATCGTAAACACAACTACAATTGAGATGGATTGCTAAGCATAATAAATATCCAAGAGAAAACCTTCTAATTTTGTGGAACCACCTACAAACTTGACAATGTTTGCAATTGTTGTTTTGTAGGTGTAGAACCTTGGAATGCATTTCATGGTACTTTTGGATCACTCTCTTAGCCATGGTTGGCTCTGCAAGGTATATTCTCGAACTAGTAGATAGAATTAGGATTTCCCTCTTTTGAGTTGCATTTCAAGATTTTGTCTCTCAATTTTTCCATGGGATCCCCCTTGTTGAATTTTGGTGTCTTAGACGCTTCCACTTCATATCCTTTGCATGCATCCAAGTGTAGAGCCTTTGAAATATGGGTTACCCCAATTTAGTGCATCTTTTATAGATGACATCCATCCTTAGAGTTGTCCATAGGATCGGGGGGGAGGGGGGGTCCCTTGTAGCTTCAAATTTCATTATGCACCTATGAATTCTTCACTTATATATTTCTAAGCATTATCATGGTAGTTTAAACCCTTTTATTCTTGTTTTTCATATATTTTTGTTGCTCGGTTCCATCTATTTTGTATTTGTCACAATTAATGCATATAAACCATCATCGTTAGTGGGAAGGCATGCACTTTGGTGTTCGTTGATTGTTGCATATTTTCCACCTTTTTTTTAACCACATGTTCCCTCACATGCTTGGGAACTCATTTTCTTGCAACATGAGAACCTGCCTCCTCTCCCAAGTCTTTCATTCTTTTTAATTAAGATGAAAAAAAAATTTAAAAAAAATGGGGGGAACAAAGAGCTATTGCAAGTTAGGGATTTTACAACACTATTAAAATCCCCATGAGTCTTTATGGGTAGATGTTGGTGTCACCCTGGACCGAAGCATATTCATTGACTCACCCATTTATGTCCTTCCACCTGGTCATCATGGTCCTTGAGTTATGGTAGCTCTTTAGGGATATCAACATTGAGTTTTGTTCATAAATCATTCTCCCTTGTGTCCCCTTTCCAACTAAGTCTAGGGAATCCCATTATGGTGTGGACTTGCCTTATGTAGCTACATTTCCTTGGAGTTATTATTAGGCATGACATCACCATTGGAACATGACACTTGTACTCTAGATTTGTCACATACCCAGACACCATCTATGAACCACGTTACTACCATTTTGACTTACCATACTATACAATTTAAAAGTTCCTTAAACATGGTCAATTAATTCTTTGATACCATGAATTACTATGCCTAAATAGGGCTTTGATGCCAATCTATAAAATACCTTTCATATGATACAATATGCAATCCCAACAACATCTAGTACGATGATAATGGCATAAACATATAGAATATTTATTAAGCTTAACAACAACAATTAAACACATGAACATGGATTATAACACCAATAGAAAACATATATAAGCATAACACTTGTCTTTAATGAAACCACCAACTAGTTGCAGAACTCAGATGTTCCACCCAGCCATAGACATTAGTGTTCTAGCTCTCTCAATAGTAGATCACCCCCGAGATAAGGCTATGATTCCACTGGGGCAAAGGCTTAGGTCCCACACTTAGTATTGGGTTAAAATTAGGTGAAGGTACCAAACTCCACCAATAATTCCAACCACACTCGCACCCACCTTAGCCTGCACATCCCTGGGAAGTGTACCCCCTTATGTACATCGTAGTCCCTCAGGTTGCCCCACTTCCCTTCCTGGGCTCCAGCACATGTTGG
Source organism: Picea sitchensis (assembly GCA_010110895.2). NCBI lineage: Eukaryota > Viridiplantae > Streptophyta > Pinopsida > Pinales > Pinaceae > Picea > Picea sitchensis. The sequence goes on along the minus strand of SNQJ01S0000015.1, from coordinate 232,490 downwards.
ACAGAAAGTCTTAGAGCTATGGCTCAAGGAGATTCAGCTACTCTCATGGACTCTCCAGGTACCCTCCAAGCCTCACACCAAGGGACACATGTCTCATACCATCCTCTCTCTAGGACTTGAGCTTTCCCCAAGGCAAACCAAGGAAAATTGGTCCGAGTGTTCACACATGATTCACCTAGAATCCTCAAGGTACTCAAGTCACAGGGTCTCAATGGTTCCCTAGCTCAAACCCAATATACCCAAAGCAATAATGACAAAGTACCCTTATCAAAATGATCCAAAAGGGATCCAGAGGAGACTAAGGGTAACTCAAAATTCATAGAAGCAACTTAGGAAGCTCAAAATGGCCTCAATAGACAGAGAAATGGCAAAAATTCAAAGTCCTTAAAACTCAATGAAATTGACATTATCACGAAGAGCATGTCACAAGATTTCCAATGGTGTAAATGGCTCGTCAAACGGAGTTACAGATCAAAATATATTCACGGTCAAAGTTTTGGTCAACCTAGCCCAGTCAGCAGGGATGAGTCGGAATCTGTACTGCTGACTTCAGCACCAGTATGGATGATGTCATTATATGTACAGTATACGTGGCACATGTAGAGGGAGACACATGTCATGATGACATTAGCATGACGTCGGCATGGTGACGTGGCAGCACCAGAGGTTGCCACGTGTCACTCATTTTTGGACTTTTCAGTCAAATCCATGGACTAATTAAAAGGTGCCACATGGCAGTTCGTACAGCCATGTGGCAGACCGTACAACCACATGTCTGGTGACGTGGCAAGTTGACCAGGCAGAGATGACATGGTAGTGACTATGCAAGAAGGTGATGTGACTATGCAACAAGAAAATGCCCAATGAGGGCTAACAAACGAATTTATAAAAAAAATATAATACCAATAGAGTCCTCCAAAATAGTGTTAAGATCCACCAAATCTAGTCAATCCGCCAGACTAGCAACAATCCGCCAATATTAAAGCTCTGCCATATCTTGCCTAACCACTATCTCTCCACCATATATAACAGTTGCCACCAACTTGGAGTTTGTTGTAACAAGCTGCCAAAAGGGGAGGCCCGCAGGTTTGACCCTGGGACCTCCCCCAACTACTATGCCTTTAATATAACTCCACCAACCAACTAGCCTAACGACTATGTTGGTACATTCGCCCTTCGATATTACTTAAGAAGCTGAGTCTACCAAAGTTCGCTTAGACCAGGGCGCGGTCGTACGGACAGGGCACAAAAATCGAGAATTTTCCCATGAATTAATTGCAGGTGCAGGCGCGAAAACCGAGACAAAATTTCTCGGGGGGGCTGGAAGTTCCAGACTCAGATTGAGGCGTGGAGACAATCATTTTTGGGTAATTCAATGCCACGAATTCAGTGGTGTTGTTCATTTTCTGATCTGAGCAAAGCTTATGCAGCTTAACTCCAGAATGAGGTATACTTATGTAATTTTCCAAATCTTTTTGTTGAGTTAATAAAAAGGCCTACCCATTTGAGACCAGGACTCGGAGACATAGTCCACCAGGGATGAACTCCGTTATCAAGTTTTTTGTGTTTATATTTGATGCTTATGTCTCTTCATTATTGAGTTATTCCTTCTTTATGGTGCACTTCAATTTATGCTCATTTAATACAATTCTTTAATAAGTCTCATCGATGAAAAGATCCAGGATCACAAAATCAATGGATTTTCATCTAATCCCATACTTTAAATATGCATGTCTCTCTTGACAAGTGGTACCCATGTACCCACCTTCCCACCACTTGGGAACTTGTTCCCATCACTTAGGAACTTAGAATATAATCATGACCATTTGGATATAATCATATAAACAAGTTGACAAATCATCCAAACACTTCCCTATACAATTTGACTTGGATATGTGCATATTACTTGTTTGACCATTTTGATACCTTCGTTTTTCGACCCAAACACAACACCAAGAATATAATCCTTTAGTGGTCTTCAGTGTTGGAAAAAAGGTTGCAGTCCAAAACATCGATTATAAATAGGAAGACCATTGGATACTTGTGTAGTGTTATATCCTTTCCATATCCAACTGCATTATGATCTCATACATGGATAGCTTTGTTGGCATCCATTTCTATAATAGGAGTATATATCCTGACCCTTTTTGGTTATGAATTCATAACAAATATAATATGACATGCCATCAATTTCATATGATTACATTCAAGCATTAAATAACCATTGTATATTCAAGGCCATCTACATTTACCACATCTAGTTGAGTGTATTTCTCATAATACACATTGATTCAAATATTGAATTTTGATTAAGGGAACTCTTACCTCAATTCCCTTCTGCATTTATGCATTATAAGCCAACAAATTCATACATGCATGGTTGTTATCAATTTACTTGATACTACCTGACTAGCTTGTATCTTGTAGAGGCTCACATACTCCCCTCACCAACCCCTTATTCAACATTTCAACATTGTCATATTTTCTTCATATGGTTGACTTTTGTATGCAACAACAACATCAACACCCTCATCCATGTTATCAACCATTTCCTAGATACAAAATCCATCGTTAGCAAGTTTCAATCATAATAACAACTTTGTTTTATATATAACAACAAACTACTCTTAGTCTACAACATGTTATATATATATGCTCAAGCATTTCCACTTGCACTAATGCATATTTGTATGCACCAAGCATTCATCCTCAACATGTGTATTGGTTCACATGCATTCTAGCTTTCCTATATGCACTTTGCATCATTTCTTAATATGTTATCTAGTGCATAATTATGCCATCTCCTTGTGCCATATGTGGTTGTCATCTAATGTTTCCATAGTCTTACATATTTGTGTTCTCTCACTCTACTCATCTATGTTGTGTTTCCTTCTTATATGAACACCTTCAAGCCAAGTGCAATTTGATCATTTTGCAATTCCAACCAATTTAGCTTATCGGTGTTGCAACCCCATTAGCACCCACCTTTTCTTAGGTATTCTTGTCCCAACTTTAATTTTCCTAAATCGTCCATCACATCCCATGGTAACCTCATCTGGAACTTCCATCATTTCGTGGTATTACAATTAATGATCTTCCACTTTAAGATGGTTTCCTTTCAAATTCCATCTTTTTTGCAAACATTGTCCAACATAGAAATGCTTTCTTTATCTTTCCATTATGGACATTACTACATTTCTTATACTCTCCTTTGATTAATTATCCATTTCTACCCCAGGAATGCACTCAACATTTTATGCATCAACAATTCTCAGTCATTGTTGTCTTCATTCATTGAGTGATGCAATATAATCCAACTAGCATAATATCCCTATTATGGACCCTTTTACCACTAGCTCAAGTTGTTCATGGAATTTGTCCAATTCTTGAATCCACTTCAATCTATGGGATAAATCTCTTTGAAATCAGATTATACCCTTCTACAATGAATGTGCACACAATGCACCACTTTATGTCTCTGTTTCCACTTTTTAGAGTCAATGAACCTTCATTAAATTATCCATTGAATGCTTTACCCTTGCTCCATGCTTCCACTGAGCACTTTGATTACAAAAGTGAATCTATTGCTATAATTCTTCAAATACTAGTCCATGTAGATGATGCGCCTTACCTTCATGTACATGTTGGTGTCACCCTTCACCAATTGGCTTGTTCCATGCTTCTTATCTACGTCATTCTAGCTTGGATGTACATAAAAGCCAGCTACACTAGTCATGATCCTCAAAACTCTTTTTCTTCTAGTAAGAATCTTCCATACCTTAGCAAAATATTCTCCTGTAACATAGAATATTTGAACCTTATAACCAAGATCTAATATGGCTCTTCATACCTATAATCATTTCTTTGATTCATACAATAACCATCTATAATGACAAAATCGTTCTCTATCTCTTCCTATTTAATTTGAATTACACTTATTGATCACAATAGATATATTATATGTCGTCTTCTTTTCTTTTTCAAGATACCAATTTTTGGTTCCTTCATTCTTTTTAAACGAACCTAAAATTTTATCAGAAACATACCTTAATAATATTCATTCGTGGCATTTGATCACTTTGCTAATATACCATGACATAACACCCTCTCTTGGAGTTGTCTTGTTCATTATCAACATTGTTCATTATCAACACCACCTCCTTGGTAAGTATTCACCCATTTTGTTTTATTGTTATACTTTTGCACCTCCAATTGTACCTCATTACCACTACATAGGCATCATTATGAAATATATGCAACCTTCCTTGCTCAATTTTGATTTATGATATACACCTCTATCTTCTGGAACTCTTTGTCCAAAAGTAAGACTGTTTTCGAATCTTCCACAATGGACAATTGCCTTGCTCATTTAGGTTTGGATGTCTTGTTCCTGCAAATTTCCAAATCAACCTAAAGCATCTTTGGAAATATTGAACCTTCTATCATGTTCCCCTCTGACTTACCTTTCCAATGACTATACTCATGATCCATTCTAATTTATGAGATAAAAGTTATGGCTCTTTGAATTTAGCCATGTTGACCCTTTTTTGCACCTGTCTCACTAGTACAATTAATCTCAAACACCAACTTCTACCACCTATAGAATAAAATATAAGAAGAATCGGGAAAACATGTGTGTCATGTACTAATAATATAAGTGATGGTGAGTACACAACAACTCTTATATTGTTGATATGTTGCTCCAAACAAATTCTACATTACTATGGAATTAGCGACTTTGTCCTTTTTACACTTTCTCCAAACTTGGAAATTTTAGCCAGACTGGTTATCTCCCAAATGTAGCAAAATTGGAAAAAAATTGCTAGGAAAAAATTGTCTACCTTGATGAGGAGGTAAAATGTCAAGTAAATGTTTTTTGTTTTTTTTAAATTGTGATTTGGTGTCACTTTTCCTCCTTTAAAACTCCTGAAAAATCCCTATAAAGTGGCCTAGAATAATGGATTTTGGCATGTTTCAGCATCCCCATTCACAACCCCTCGAAATCTAGCCAATTGCTTCACTAGGTATTTTCATGTCTGCTTTCCTGACACCCTCTACAATTTCCATAAGCAATAGGACCACTCCCAATGAGTATCACCATGTTCTTCAAGAATCACTAATCTACAATTTTTGGAAATATGGAGTTGAATCAGCAAGTGGGCCTCAATGGCACTTTTATGCCCCTTCACACTGCAAACTTAACCCCAAATTTTCATTTGATTTAGAGTTAATCTCCTCCTATTATGGCCAAAACACGTTTTTGTCTATAAACTTGTTTTTTTTTTATATAAGCCATCATTTTGTCGACATGGAATCTAGATGACATGGCACCTGTGTCCAACACACACACACATATATATATAAGTTGGACATAGGCGCCATGTCATCTAGATGACGTGACAAAATGATGGCTTATATAAAAAATAAAAATAAAAAACAAGTCTATACCCAAAAACTTATTTTGGCCATAATAGGAGTAAATTAACTCCAAATCAGATGAAATTTTGGGGTTAAATATGCAGTGTCAAGGGGCACAAAAGTGCCAATGAGGACCACTTGCTGATTCAAATCCATATTGTCAACAATTGGATATTAGTGATTCTTGAAGAACGGGTTGATACTCATTGGGAGTGGCCCTATTGCTTATGGAATTTTTAGAGGGTGTCAGTAAGCAAACATGAAAATACCTAGTGAAGCAATTGGCTAGATTACGAGGGATTTGAAATGGGGATGCTAAAACATGACAAAATCCACTATTCCAGGTCTCCGCCTGGAACCCTCAAGTGTGGCCATGTCACCACCCTAGCCACCTTGGCATTCCATGTCATCCTCCATCACCACATGCATCCTCCTTCTCTCTCTTCTTCCTTTATCTTCCCTTTTATTTTCCTCCAGCCCTAACTGGGCCCAATGATCCACACGACATGATCTAATACAATGGTTTGACATGGGGGAGGGTCCCACTTGTCGACACATATTCGTCAACCGGTGCAAATATTCTCGGCCATAGCACTCAAATCTATAGTTGAGATCTTCTATGGGAATCAACTTGCCCAATCGATAATTTTCTCTGAGCTCCCATAACAACTTACCACCCTGGGGACATGCAGCACTTGTTGATAGGTTACGGTTGCAATTGGGTCGATTGAATACCACCCACACTTGGGACCATAAACCACTTACTTGTTATGGTACCCACATCATATTTCCAACCCCTCCTTCCTTTGTTGACATGCATCTTCCCCACCCACTGATCGTTGATTAATGACAAATATTTATTACAGGCTCACAAGTTGTGCCCAAGTTAATTTCTCCCATCAGCCCATAACTACTTACCACTTATGGTTTTCCCGAGGGACATGCAACACCTCCCCATTGGTTATGGGTGCCCAAGGGCCTTTGTAAGACCACTTTCCAATGGGATTGTAACCACCAACTATAATGTCAGTCGATGGTAGGCTTTACGGCCATCACTATTAGTGCACCATGGGAAATTATTTCCATAACTGATTTCAGTTCCCCATGCTATCGTTACTTGTCCTACTGCTAACTACCTACCTCTTTTCTTTCGTATATGTTTGTATCTTGGTAGCCACCTCTCGTATCCAATTGTTTTGTCCATTGGTTTGTACTCAAAACTTTACATCTTAATCTCCTCCAAATATTCTAAATCAGTTTCTGGTATGACCTGTCTCATCTCACCTTATTGTTCCGACCTGTCAAATATGTCTAATTATTATGTCTTTTATGACTAATATACTTATAAGTCCTACTTTATCCATGTGTAGTGCTTATCTCCTACGCACTTCTCTTTTACGCAATACCTATTGTCAAAGCGCATTTGGCCCCTGCGGGTTATGATACTTCTTCAATTGACTTATGTTTATTAGTCCCTACATGGCCTCCCATTGGGTTTTTCTAATTTTACCATGTCAGACACATTGATGTACCAAAAAATGAACAGTCCTGACCTGCGCATGTGCGACTTCTTTGGTTGCCTTAATCTTTCCATCGGCTTCTAGTCTATGCAGAGCACATTTTTCTTGGTGTCTTTGGGCTGCTGATGGAAGATGAAATCCTTGATTTTTGATAAAACCTCCCTCTATGTACGGACCTTCGATGTAAATTTGAATGTTGCGTAGAACCGGCTGCTCACTTTCTCCTAGTCCCATGTTTTCCTTCATGTTTCTTCTTGGATGTATCAACTTCAAGGTACTATATCCATGGTATTGAGAAACCTATGAACCCATTATGTGCTAGGAATATTCTTGGTTGTCCAACACCTTTCATAGAAACAAATATGTTCCTAAGGATCTTCGGTACCCTTGTACCGAATCATTAATTTAAATTCGGTCATGAGATGGAACCTCACTTTGATGCACTCCACCACATGTGCTCATTCTTGTAGATTCGTGTGGTGCATCGCCCACTAGCGCGCATGTGTTCCTTTGACTACTGTGTCCATGGCCTAAATCCTTTGGGTATCAATCACACTCTCCTCCATTTGTGTTATGAATGTGTCTAATAGTATTGTCTTGTCAAACCTCGGTAGGTCACACAACTCAAATTCGATCCAACGCACTGCTTTGGTGATTTGTGTGCATCTTCTGGTTGATACCTCATACAACTTACTCTTCCATCTTACCATTGCATCCTTCAAGTTTTTATCATAGGAATTGACACTTCTCCAACTCAATTCATCGTCAGTTGTCAGATTCACATAATCTTCCTTGCACCTTGTGATGTTATATATATTTTCTATGATTGAGCTCTATGCATCTTCATTCACGTGCTCATTATACTTGTTTCCCTCATTTGGATCTAATGGCGCAATAACATGCAAGGTGTCTGTCTCAAAGGACATCTAACATTATTTTAGATTCAATACGACAATGTTATGAAATTCCAAGTAGGGCTAGATAGGGGTCTGATTCATCCATAATCTTGATCACTTCAAAGTTTGCTTTAGTCTTTTTGCCCATCAATGTTCACTTCCACTTGCTCTAGCCTACCAATGGGATAAATTGTGTATTGGCTGGAAAGCCTGAGTTGAAAGGGGGGGCACTCCAACTTTTGTTTACCCATCAACTCCCATGATTTCTTCGACAAGATGTTCACATCGACTCCCGGGTCCAACATGACACCGTCAATCTCATAACTTTCTAGCTTAGTTGTCATTCGTTTTAGTAAGGGGGCATAAATAGAAACATTTGTCTCCCCTTCCTCCATACATCTTGTCAACATGTGGGTAAATTTATTTGCATTTATAGGATCACCCAACACCTTAAGACAACAACATAAGAAGTCACTTACCTAGTTTTCTAATTTAGCCTTGGGGTAAGTGTTGTGTTGTGTTTCCTCTTGTGCCATGCATTGAATCTCTTCATGTACACATTCATCTTATATTGCCTTCTATGTTTTACGTTTCACTCTTTGTGCACACGGGCCTCTTCCAGTGTCCTTTGCACTGTGCGTTGCAATTATTCATGCGCGTTGTTTTCTTCCAACACCCTTTGTGAGTCACGAAGGAACTGCTTCTGCTACACGACGTCAAACTTGGAAAGTGCTTGCATTGCTTTTATAAACTTTCCTTCTATATTTTGACCTAAACTCTCTCCTCGTTCTAGGTTGGCTCCTGTACAAATGCCTCCTTAGGTTACCACCCATACATTTGCTTCTTCTTTTGGTATTTGATCTTTGCACGACTTAATAGTCACCATGTTGCAGTGCCCCTTCTTTTCTTCCCATTTGGCCAATATCTCTAGGAAATCCTTTGTGACATGGTCTATGTTGTGGTAATATCGACATAGTGTACGCAGCTTGGTATATAATCATGACAAGTGGCCTATCTCGCCATGGTTAAAATAGGTAGGTGGTCTTCCTCCTCTGCCACTGTATCCTCTTCATCTTCCATAACTTTCTCTCAAGCCTCCTTGGTAGCCTCCTCAGTCGAAGCCTCCATGGTCTCCAGTCTTATTCTTGTCAAAGACCCGGTAAGCATCTACAGTGTGCTCCTTCATTCGCTATAGTGATCGACAATTGTTTACATCATCGCCAATGGATTTGCAAAAATCACAAAATGGAGTGTGTTTGTCCTTCCAATACTTGTGCAGTGTTGGACAACAGGGAGGTATATGACCCCATTGTCTATAGATCTCACACCACTCAGTCTGTGGTCCTATCAAAAAATAATTCAGCGTGTTCATTTCCATGCAACTTCTTAGCACAAGACAGTGATTTATATGGTGACCTTATGCACAACACATGGTACAACAAACATTCTTGGGTCCTACCTTAGCTTTTTCCATATCTTTTAGTTGCATGGTGAGGTTCACGAGCTGAGATTATACATGCGCCAACCCTATTGATGTCTTGCCATCTCCTAGCGTAGACTCTAAGCGCATTGCAATTTCTATGATGTTTTCCTAGATCGTTACCTTCTGTTGGGTGAGAGGGACACAAATGTGGGGTAGGATTCCAACAATAAACCATTTTTTAGTTGGACGTCTTGGATCTGAAATGTCAATCTGTCCAACAAAATCTTGAACTACTAGTCATAATCCCACAAGGTGTCTCCAACTTGTTATTTAATCTCTTTGATCTTGGTTCTACACTGTTATTTTGACTTTGGTTTGTGAAATTCTCTTGGGATATATCTCTTTATTTCCGTAAGGGACCTTTCATGTCCCACCGATGCAGTAGCCTTGTATTTCATGCAGCGTGCCAAATATCTCTCTTTGAATGCGGTATCTCACTGCACAATCTTGGATGCCTCATCTGTGACTCTTTTCATAGACCATATAGTTTAACACATGAACCAGTGTTGTTATGCATTGTCTCTTCCCGTCCCATGAAATGTGGAAAGCATGAGCGTTCAATTTTGGTTTGTCGTACTTGATTTACAATTGTGTCTTCATTAATGACTACTACTTTCTATTGTTGGTGCTGACGATTTCCTCCTATAAAGTGTCACTGACTACAACTCCTACTTCACTTGTATCTTCTCCTTCCTTTTCTTCTTCTACTTCTCTCACCTCTACACTTTCTTCAGTTCTTTCTTCTTGATGACAAATATGCAAGGGGGGTGGTTCAAAGAGGGGGTTCTTCCATACTCTTTCATCTTCTTCAGTGATGGATCAAAAAGAGCTCCCTATATCTAGCCACACATGCCTTCTCATAATCACCAAGGTCTCTTCTCCTTCTTGGAGGGATCCATCACTATCTTTTGGTGTGTCGGTGCTATTGTTGTATGCCCCATCTTCCTCTGATGTGACTACATCTTTTACTAGCCAAGGGGATTTGACTTCATTTTCTTTGATACTACTCCCACTACTTTGGTTATCCTCTCTTGATACCTTCTTCATAATGTCACATCTCTTTGATGACCTCTCTTCTTCTACACTTCTCTTTGGCACAAATCTTTCTCTTGCACACCCTTCTAGTGCGGTGTTTCTTCTCTTCATCTTGGATCTTACTACTCATTTGTCACCCCTTGCTTTCTTTTCTCTAATTCTCTACTCAACTCTTCTTGCATATCTCTTGACTCTTCTTCTCCCATGCTCTTCTAGATCCATTCTTTACTCTATCATTCTATTGGACTCCATGCACATTATCCCCTTCTTTACGAACAACATTTTGATCCATAGAGGAATTTCTTCCAATAGTCTCCTTCTAGGGACGATTGCAAACTTTCTTTCATCACTACAGAAAGACTCATTACATTCAACAAAAAACTCCACAATATACCCTTCTTTCACACAATCGAACCAAAAATTGATAACTCTGAACCACTTATTATCCATAGATTTCAATCTATCGATTCCATATTGGCCCCAAACCAGTGATTCTTGGGCTCTCCATATAGATTTAATCTTTCTGTCTCTTTGTCCACTCATGAAATAAACAAGGAAACTCAACAAAGAATAATTCACGTAAATATATATATATGTATCTTTGTTTCCATCATTTGAGGTTGATTTGCAGGTTCTTGGTCTCTCATTGCGTCAACTCATCCTCCTTCCTAGATGGTTTCCATGTCATGTCCTTCCTTCAACATGTAGCACAAAACCTTCAAGTTCCGGTAACATAACCAATTGTTGGATCAGGGTTTCAGACCCAAGGTTCGAAAGGCTTTACCAACAAATACCCTATAGGAGTCATCATATTCAATCTTCAAGGACTAAATAAGGTCTCACCTAAGATGCCATGAGAATCATAGAGACCATAGGTTTCATGCAAGTCATGAAGGAACAATATAGGCAAAAAACACCCAACACAAATCCATGCATTCATTTCACATTCATTCATACCATTCATATAAGTGTTGTGCAAAATACTACATATCAAACATACATTCAGACTAGACTCCATGATATAAAGAGACAAAGATGATTCATGCTTCGTTCATTAATATTAACATCATATAGATACATTGCAATACAAAGAGGGTCGAAGCCTGCGTAGAGTGCATTCATAGTCAAACAGAGATCAACAATGTGCTCAGATCTCGATCTCCTTTTTCTCTCATATTCACTTAATATCTCTAAACAAATAGTGAAATATAAAATCATAACAAGAACAACTAATACAATGTATTAATGGTTCTCTAACTCGTCTACAAATAACATAAAAAAAAACTCTTTCTTAACTAAAAAAAAACCCAACCTTGACATATTTGCATTCATTTCTCTTATGTCTATTGGAGAGTGGCAATCATAACAACCTTGACAACTCACCCACAACCTCAACCATGAACAATCGGGTTCCTACAAAAATGGTT